>BQNB010013973.1:0-76088 GCA_026074375.1 Tanacetum coccineum | reverse complement strand
ATTAACCCTAAGAATCATCAACTCAACGCATAACCATTTTAATCACAAACAAAGTTAACCAACCATTTTTATAAACCACTAAATTATAAACCAATTCAAGAAACCCTAAAAATCAAACAACACATAATCATAACCCAATTTAGTTAACCCCCAAAATTGTCAACTCAAATTCAAAAGCAATTTAATCAGAAAGAAAGTTAAATAACCCTTTTTATAAACAACCAAATTCATAAACCCTGAAACATGAAACAATATACCTTCTTTAGAAACAACAAAAATCATCACCAAACACCAAAACCACCATCATTAAAGAAACCCCCTTATCTCATCTCTTATTAGAGTAACCGAGAGTTTCCAAACCTAAAAAAGCAAATCCTAATGAGCCTCACATAGGTAAACAGTCAAAGAAAGAGGATATGTCCGCCATGGCTGCAAACTCAAGTTGCCCCGCCAAGGTGCGGATAATCTCAGCTTTAAATGAACTCAGTGAGACTCATCAACCCACCCTGTTATAATCAATATGAGGATCAGTTATGTATGGAAGATCGCATTACCTTTACAACATAAATAAGCTGACAACTACGTTAAGTATAGAAGCAGACCACAATGCCTGCAACCACCATTTCAGGATGCAATTCAAAAGTCCATAGTTCACGGAACCACCTCGTGACCTCCTCTTGACATAAACCTACGAAAACCAACGATGATGACTTAAGCATCCGCTAATATTGTGTCCAAATAAACATGCATTTATGCATTTGACCATAGGTAAACAAAACGCTAAGAATCTCCATGCATAAATTCAAACACATATCTACTTAATCAAGGCTACAAAATCATACTAGAACATAAACCTAAAAAATAAGCCATCCAAACACTGATAGTAGGCAAACTGAATTAAAGAATTATGAATTGAGTTCAATACCATTTGTCAAGAATCATACACACATACCCTTTTTAAACACACATAAAAATCATAATTTTATACTAAACATACTTAATTCAACAGAGGTTTCATTTTACAGTAAACCCATAGTATCAAAGTAGAAAAATCAATTACATACAATTGAAAAGATATAGAAAACGCTTACCACCTTTGCCGTTTGACCAACACAAACCATAAAAACAAATCTAGATCCAGATGGTTTTTGGTATAAAGGAGAGAAGAAAAGATGGTTTGTGGTATTGAGGAGAGAGAGAGACACGTGTAGGTGTATATGAAAGATATGTGGAGCAAACTCGAAATTATTTGATAAACTGGGAATCGGGTATAAAAAGATGACCGAGGTAACTAAGGACCAGGTGGTGAATGGATCATAAGATACCCGGTTATAAAGCTAGACCGGGTCAAAACAAAATGGCAAAACCACCCGGGTCGGTTTGGATCGAAAACGAAGCGGGTAGCAACCGGGTCAGAATCAATATTTAATTATTAAAATATGCGGATAGTATTCTTTATGATTATATATATTTAAAATAAAAAAATTGATGAAATAGGTAAAGATACATAGTTAATGGTTTAAAGGGTTAATTTGTTGTATCACCAAACTTAAGGGGTGTAAAAATATAAAAGTTGAGGGTTGTTTTCTATTTGAACTTAATGTCCGTTCGTTGCGGTGGGTGAAAAAATGTATAATTTGTAGCTACCGAATATAGTTTCCAATATGTTTTCACAATAAATTTGTTTATATTAACAAAAAACGATCATTTCATGGTCATTACAAAAAATGCATCTTTGAGAAATTCAATTGGGCCAATAGGAGAGTTTAGTTTCACCTAGGGGAAAAAATGAGTGTTTCAATTAAGAGTTAAGTACGTAGATCGTCCTTGTGGTTGTCTCGAAATTGCAAGTTTCGTCCTAAGAGTTCATAAATTACACTGATCGTCCCTGTAGTTGTTCATTTTGAGTTGACCGGTCCTTTGACCGTAACTCCATCCATTTTTTGTTATCTTTTTGTTTCATCAAAGGTATTTTTGTCACTTCATAGCAAATAGTTAATCTTAGGGACCAAACATGCAACATTGAGTATTAAACTTCCACCCTTACCACCACCGTCACCCACCACCGTCATCCACCAAATCAAACACTCCACCTTATCTTTACTAGCAGTCATATAAAGTTTTGTGGAATGCTTTTGTAACAGTATAATCCGGATAATACTGTGGGCGTATTTACATTGTGTGAGGAAAAACGTCGTATGTTGCTTCCACCTACTAATGATCTTGGAAAGATTAGGATCTTCAAGAGACGCATTGAAGGTTACCTTCTTTGATTACTATTATATCTACCAACATCACTAGTTCTTTTTTTTCTTTTTGGATCAAAATGTGAATTTTATTGCCACCGAAAAATATTAACAGACCTAAACTATGGCTTGCCATGGCCGCATAGAAAGGGGCAATACAGACAATCTAACACAACAAAAAAACTTATACTAGAAATATGATTCTCTATCAAATCTTAAGCGTCAACCCATCAAGCTATATATTGCTAGCAGACCAAGGTACTAAGCCATCTATTCTCTACAAGGACTAAGATCAAGTATCAGAATCACAACACCAAATTACAAAGCCATCGGCTTATAACCCAAACCAGCAATATCTTTTCATGGGATAAGATCCTGATGACAGCCAACAATATGGTTTTTTGTGACATCTACCACAAATTGTAAATTTCTATATGTTACCAGCAACTAATTTATCACCAAATCGGGAAATTTAAATGATTGAGTCCTATGTTCCTTAACTTAGAGAACTAAGCCAAAAACCATAATAAGTCAGTGCATCTTTCATGCCGATCACCACATATATGGATTTAGGTAGTCCTCAAAGAAAGGCATAAGACTCAATCATCGCTTAAGCCATCTGATGTAAACGGAAAATCCAAACACCCCTTATCAATTAGTTACTGATCTATAAGTGTGTTGGGGTTTGAAGATCAAACCTTATGTTTCATAATCTGGTTTCTTGATATACAACTTAAGAAGCTCTAACTTTCAGACTTGATAATCTCATCTTAATTGCATTACATATAAGTTTTAGTAAAACCTTCCACTCTCTACTTTCATCCCTGAAAATACTACCTTGCCATATGAAGTATGTAGTAGAAGCCAAGCACAATCTCCTAATCACACTCCAAATATTACTTCCATTAGGCTTATTCATCATTTAATTGATAATACCATTCCATGTATTAGCAATCTCCTGATAATCCATTCTGAGCTGAATTTCTTTCCAAATTTGGTTGCTGTAATCACACATGAAGAATATATGATCATGACCTATCAAAATTCCGTGTACATAAAGTACAAGTTATCATATGATAACTTCCTCATTGTTCAATTCTATAATGTGTAAGTAGCTTATTTTGAATAACCATCCATCGTCATAGGTGTCTTTACCAGAAAAGAGAGCCCCATTGTACTTCTGCATCTTGGCCATATAGATCATCATAAACTCTTTTAATATTGAACAACTTCTCATTCCCTTTGTTATCCCTCCAAACAACACTATCATTTTTCAACTACCTTAGTAGAGGAACATGATAATTTACCACATTAGGGAGATCCACCATCCAATCATTAGGCAATTTTTAGTGATTACAATATTAATCTCTGCCACAGGTAAAGAACATGAAAGTCCAGCAGAATAAAGTCTTCTATGAGAAATACCATTTATAAGGGGTCCCAACTTACACCACTTATCAAACCACATAGATGTACTTCTGCCATCTCACAACCTACACCACATATCAATATTCCTTGATCCACAACTATCATCTTCATCAGCTTGAACCACCCAAATACTTGTACCTCTCAATTTAACAGTGGTGATCCATTTTACCCATAAAGAATTTTTTTTCGTAGCAATATTCCATAATTATTTAATTGATAGAGCTTTATTAATACCTCAATATCTTTAAGGCCCAACCCTCCATGCAAAGAGGGTTGCGTTTGATTGATAAAGAGAAAATAAAGAGGGTTGCTTTTGATTGATAAAGAGAAAAACTTTATGTGACTGCTAGTAAAGATAAGGTGGAGTGTTTGATTTGGTGGATGACGGTGGTGGGTGACAGTGGTGGTGAGGGTGGTGGGTGGTGGGTGGTGGGTGGTGGTGGAAGTTTAATACTCAATGTTGCATGTTTAGTCCTTAAGATTAATTATTTGCTATAAAGTGACAAAAATACCCCTGACGAAACAAAAAGATAACGAAAAAATGGATGGAGTTACGGTTAAAGAACCGATCAACTCAAAATGGACAACTACATGGACGATCAGTGTAATTTTCGAACTTTTAAGACGAAACTTGCAATTTCAGGACAATCACAAGGACGATCTATGTACTTAACTCTTCAATTAACTAATTGAAGTAAAAAATTGAATTGCAAATTGCTCAAACTTTTGCAAAATTAAATTGTGACAAAATGCTTAAAAAATCAATGTGTCATTTTTATAAAAAGTAACTTAAAAAAGAGGGGCGTTATTTTAAAAGTGTAGTGACTAAATTTGGAATCCGAAAAACTAACATATCTATACTACATTATAAAGAATTTAGCACCTAATATGAAATGTTGAAAAATTAAGTAGTGCAAATTCTTAGCACATTGTACAACATTTTATGCAACCAATAAACATCTGCAAAGTGCAAACAATATGACACCCTCTTTAAAAGCCATTAAAAAGGCTGTTACATTTTATCACTATAAACATAATTACAATCCATTTCATCTTCAGAAATCCCCACAAAATGTAGTATAGATAATTCAGTCAATATTGTTTCAAGTCATGGTCACAATTATTTCAACACTCTAGAATTTAAATATAAAGTTGTAACAGCCTATTTCATAATCACAACCCATTTGAACATTTTAGAAATTAAATGTAAAAATGTAACAGCATATTTTATACATTTAGAAATTAAATGCAAAGTTGTAATGACCCATATCGTAATAAGAGCCCATTTCAACATAGCTTGCAAGCCTAAACCATATATAATGCCCGTGAAACAAAAACAAAGCTCACACAAACACGGGAACCTCTTCTTTTATTTATTCTTTCTATAGAATAAAATCACTCATTTCCATCTAATATCAGTCACACACACATAAGCATAACCACCACTACCAGCTGAATCGCCGCCGCCACCACCATCAGAATCCGCCACCAACACCGCCGGCTATTTTGATAATCGATGGTGTTTGAGTTTGGGTGTTTTTGTGGTTTCGGTGGCATTTTTGTGCTTATGGTGGTCTTTTTTGTTTGTTTTGTAAGGTAGCTTTAACCGGATCTACATAGATATATTAAGACATGAGATAAATTTTCGTCGTTCGATTTGGTTTCTTTGTTGGTTATTTGGGTTTGGTTTGGTTGATTTGGGTTGTGAGTTATTTCATTTGGGTTTTTCAGGTGTGTTGGTTGTGTGTTATTTCACGGCACCACCATGTAACCACTGAAATTTCATGGGTGCATTGTGTTTTTAAGTTCTTAAAGCATATTCACAAAGAAATAAGGCAAGTGGTGTTTCTAATTAAGGCCAATGGCTTTCTTATTTCATTTTGCTTTAAACCGTTATTATAAACTTTCTTATACCAAAAATATTCGTCACAACTAATTTATGGTTCTGGTGGTTTAAGTGGTAGTTTGGTTATTTGAATCGTTATCAAGTTGATGTCACACGCTGTCTAGAGCTTTTGATCATTTACTTTAAGCATGTTTTTGGAAATTGAAGGATAAAGTGTGTTTTAACATTCTAAATGACTATTTGTACCTCTTTTATATTTATGTGTTTTTTTTATTTTTATAATTTTGTTTATGTTATAAAACTATAAAACGGGAAGTGCAGAAAAAAATATAAACGTTAACAAGTCAAAAGTATTAAAGTGTCAAAAAGTACGGAATATTATCAAAGACAAAAGGAATGAAAAGTACGAAACATTGATACTTTTTGTGAGGCAAGGGGTACCAATAATAACACTCTTTAACAAAACTCAAATTAGCAAGTAGGTTTTAAGAAAAGATGTGTCATATTGCATAAAAAGTATGAGATGTTAAACTTGTGACAAACAACTTTTTTGGTGTTTCTATTCACACGCTGCACAAGTAATTTGGGAAACGATTTGAAGTTACAAGTGGAGTTGTATTCCTTTGTAGTTATCAGGACTAAATGATGCATCTGTATAAAAAATAATGTAATATGAGATATGTGATGAAAAAAGGAACTATTAATAATATTTGTAAAGACATTATAAAAGTAAAAGAATTTACACAACACAAAATCGTAATAGAACACTAGAACATTACCGTTTCATTCATATTGCAAACCTTTTTAATAGCAAACTTTATTAATATTGAAAACTAAACCACCATACGTTGCACCAATTTTGTGTTATCAACTAATAACAAATACAATAATAATGAGGCTTTAAGTTACAATTTTGTGTTATCAACTAATAACAAATACAGTAATAATGAGGCTTTAAGTTACAATTTTGTGTTATCAACTAACAATAAATAATTTGTTAAAAAAAACTAATAACAAATAATAATGAGGCTTTAAGTTAAAAGAAATAGTGAAGAAATACAACTATTATAATTTTGTGTTATCAACTAATAACAAATACAATAATAATAAGGCTTTAAATTACAATTTTGTATTATCAACTAATAACATATAATAATGAGGCTTTAGGTTAACTTCGTGTTATCGACTAATATATTAGATAATTTGTTCAAAAAAACCTACCAAGAAAGTTTAAATCACAATCTCTTTCTTTAATGGTTATGTGTTTTATGATGGTGTCGATGTTCGTCAAACAAATTGACAATATCATCTTTATGAGTGAATACTCGGCTATACGGTGCAACATTTGAATATACTATTGTTACAATCTTAATTGGCTATTGCAACTTAAAACAATGAGATAACAAAAATACTATTAATATATAACCTTTTATAAAATGTTACTCGATGCATAACCATAAAAACAAACTAATTTCCAATTAATAACTTCCGTTGGACATTCTCTTTTCCATCTTATAAAAGCAATCCGTTATAAAGACTTTGATATCATCTTAAACGCTACCTCTGTTGTACATTTTCATTTTAGATATGATCATTAATTCGTAAAGGTGTGTTTTTATGGTACAATATTTGAATATGTTACACATAAATCGATAAAAAAATCATTTACGCATATAGATTAACACTATCAGATTTTGTTACAAAAAAATATACATCACCGTCGCTATAGAACAACTCTACAAATTCGTAAAGTTACTGTTATAAAATACTTATAAATGAATAGCAATTCCTCGACATAAAATTTAGTCACAGGATACCCGCCGCCGTATTGCGCGGGTACCCTGCTAGTAATAACAAACTCATTTTTACCCCATTTACTTAAAAAATTAATATCTCAAAATCGTTAATCGTTAAGTAAATAAAATTATATCATCGTGACGAGTATTTAATTATATTTGAATAGAAATGGCATTTTGATATGCTTTTGACAAATATTTATTTTTTTACTTTCTTGAAAATAATTACTTGAAACTAGCATGATATTCACATGTGATATGACTCTAATTTAAATGTTTTAACATCACTTGTAATACGAGGATGTATGCATGCTTCCTCCATCCTCGTATCCGTTTTTTGGTACACTCATTTTATCAAAATTATATACCCATTTAATTAAGTCTTTGTCATCCAAGTACGAGATCACTTGCAATTGTTTTTTTACTCTAGGACAGTCTTAGGTGAATTCAACCTAAGGTAATAATAATCGTATGGTCAGACATGAGATCAATTATTACAGATTTTGTATTGAACGGCTTAAATCGAGTATGGTTAGTCAGACCTTCGACCCGAAGCATACGATGAGGCAAAACATGCCAACATGACATTATTGTTCTGGACAATAGTGTTTTGATATTGACATTATTATTCTGGATAATACTGCCTTAGGCCCATTCGAACTAAGAGTTGCACGTGATGCAATTATCACTCGTTGGTTACCTTTTGAGTTCATCATTTCTAGCTGATCAACTGCGTTAATGGTAAAAGTTTCAAGTTGGATCTTAGACCCTTTAAAAAATTAATTATTTATTTATATAAACACTGGGTAGTTACTTTTTAAGGTATAATTATCAAAATACTAAAAATGAACTTTGTAAGTTCTTTTAATGTATTAATGCAACGTAAAATGTAAACAAGAGTTTGTTCTTTACAAATTGTGTCTCTTTTTCTTGTGAAAAAGAAAGACTCGTTCCTATTCTTTTTCCTTGCGAGAAAGTTATAATATGAACGATGGAATCCTAAGTTCTAATTGAACTCATATCAAACTTACATGTTAAGTATATTGCACTTATTATCTTTCAAGTAAGCTTTAATACCTTTATTCGATTTTGAAATCTTTTAAATCATAATAAGACACCTAGATAACTAGAGAACTCGTTTATATAGCTACCAAATGACAGTGTCTTAATGTAATCAAGACACTTTATGAGTTTTGATTGAAAGATGAAAATATCACCACAAAAGTGGTAAACGCAGTAACTAGCATTATTTATCTAGTTGATTGCTTTAACCTAATAAAGACGTTATACACCCTTGTGGTATAGTATGCTAATTTAGGAGGAACTGCATGCCAAATTTTCAAGTTAATGAATCGCATAGATGGCTAGTCTGTCATCTATAGAACTTGACCACACTTTCTTTGATATTTAAGTACTTGCTTACTAGTCAATGCGACTCACATTAGCAATAATGTGTAGACACTCAATAATGAAAAGATAAATAAATTGCTAATTACTTTCACTAGTAAAGGAACACTCGTAATGTTGTCTGATCTAGTGGGAACAATGCTTTTTATGAATAAAGATGACATACTTTCAATGTTGTCAGATTCAGTATGAGCTATGAGCTTTTTCCTTGTAGGCGTCTCACTTTATTTCGGGCTTGCCTTGAAATAAGAAATTACTTTCTAAAGTGCAAAACATTTTGATTTAGTATGAATCACCGTGTATTATCTTTTAAACCTCTTTCCTTTGATATGTCGCTTCCAGCTATGTTATCTATTAGATAGTTAACCACGATTCCTTATTAATCAATAAAGTTCTATATACACAAGTTATGTTAATATGATTTGAGCTTGACTTAATTCATATTCTATATGTGACACTGTCATATTGTTGATACAAACAAACTAACGAGCTCAATGTTGTTTTATGCATAGTGTTGTGCCACGCACAAGTGGGAGAAATCTTAAATGTGTGCAAGGTACAACTCAGAACAATATGATTAATGGTTTTTCTTGACTGCAAAGTAAGAAAACTAAGATCCTACAGGGACTACTACACATAAAATGCATGTTGCCCTATTAAGAACATATGTCAAGATAAAATGGTAAGCCACATGATTATGTTTTGTTGGAAAGTCATAAACATGAAGTTCGAAATTAACTATAAATTACTATTGAGGCCAAGAGTCGGTGCTCATACTTACTTTAGTTTAATATTGTTACGAGGCATGCAGACCCATGCGTTGCACACGGGTTGTATCTAATTGTTGATTTCGTATGGGATCTGTGACCTGAGGAGGTGTAAGTATGCTGGTGCATGTAATTGAAACGTGTGCGTAATGTTTAGGTAAGTAGGTATAAAAGAATTTAAATTTTAAGTTGAGTTAAAGGAAGCTTAAACGCATACAGCTCTTTGAAAATATGTTTTAAAAACATGAATCCGTTTCATCAATGTAATAGAAACCCTGTTAGTTAAAACGCCATGTTGTTACTACGCACAACTAAAAAAATCTTGTATATGTTATATGAAAATTGATGTACCGGTTTTGGTTATTACCATACTCTTCCTATGCAACAACTCAACTCTGATTAAACATTTTTCATCAAAGACACTCACATGATACTTATCAATAAGAGACTTAGAAACAAATTGTAACAAAGTGTTTTGACTAAACCTGACCCATTTTAATCCACATAAACATGATAACCATCTCGTGTTTAATATGCCGATTCCATTTATAAACAAAAATTTTAAATAACATATCACATAGACCAGGATAAGAAAAGAGGTTGTCCTAAGTCCTTTAATCCTTAGCAAACTTGAACATAAAAGTGTATATTTCGCCAACAGTAATATTAAAAAAAAAGTTAAAACAAAATTTTAAAAACGTCTTCCTTCTTCCTCACATCTTCCCCACTACAATACAACACACACACGTCTTTTTTTTAACATACAAACACACGTCTTCCTTCTTCCTCACAGTTTCACTACTCAAACAAAAACACACACAGGAACACAAACACACAGACACAAAAAAAGGAAAAAAAGGGACAAGCACACGACAATAGTTGAGTGAAGACCAAAACCCTCATCGAGCGACCACGACCGACTGAGTCATTAGGGGGCCGACCGACAGCGACCGACGGTCGACCGATTCGGTCGACCCTCCATAGTGAGCAGCCTAATCGTTAGTTCATGATGCTATTATTCTATAAAATACGACATATGTGGAAAAGAGACGACACATAAAAGATCATATATGCATACCCTTTTCCATATACTCGTTTGCTCCAAAACCTCGATTTTAGCCGCTTTCGTTCTTTCTTATCTGATTTTTAGCTACAAAGTATAAGTAGTATTTTTTCCATGTGCCATTAACATCAGAAAGTTTTCAAAAAGGTGTCTGATCACACATTAATATTTATATTCATCATCTGGCAATAAGAATATCAAACACAATGGAAATAAACAGAGACGGTCGAATTGCATTCCATTGAATTGATTACATCAGATTTTATAAAATTATAAACTACTCTACACTCACTAACAAATCAATCCAATTACATCGATCTAATCTATGCTCTCATACTTGAATCTTTTTCATGCCGCCTTTAGACATACACAATTATGATATAAAATAAATGTACTATCAAAAAATATAGATATACGATGATTGTATATTTTTCGGTGGAGGAATTTGCCATGGAAAGTACAAAAGATTACTTGTATACCTTTAAAAGATTCAAAACTTTTGCGCATAAAAACCTTTGCGCATACATTCATAGGAAGTCTTTGATTCCATAATACTCGATCTCTCGGTAAAGAATGGTAACCCTAAAAAAATCTTAATATTAACGCATAATATACTATAGATGTCATCTTGTAACCTCATGTATTACCCGCACATGAAAAAAAAGAAAATCAAGAAACAGTTTTAACAATAAATTACAAAATAAAGTAGGCGGAATGAAGATTCGAACTTTTGTGTTTGTGCATGTGATTTTGGCCGGTTTACATAGGCATGGATTAAGTTAAATTATCAATTATTCTTTCAACCTTTTCAACTTCGTCTCAATCCATAACCAACTTTTAATTATATACTAAATACCATGTAACCTCATGATCGTTGGTATTTTTTCACTTCAACTTCTTCACCGAAAATTTATAGAGACTTCCACATTAAATTAAAAAGCTGAATCTTTTAGTCATGAATAAGCATAATTTTAGATTATTTACACATTTCTCTTTCAAAACATTGAAAAAATATTTAAAAAATTATGTTGAATCAAAATGACTACTACAATAAGGGTCCGTTTGGTTTGTAGATGTGTTTAGGATTATGATTTGGATTTGAATTTATATATGAATTAGGATTTTGATTTTGATTTGATGTAGGAGAGAGTAAATAATTTTATTTGTTATATATATAACTTTAATAAATGTTAAATATATGAAAATAAAATTAGTATATAATTTATTACTTTGTAAAGTTAGAAAAACAAAATATATGATCAAGAGACTTTACACGTCATTGGAAAGTCAACATACACAAAAACTTATGATACAAAGTCAACAAATATGTAATAGGTGCCAGAAATCTTGGGAGTGTTGGTGGTTTTTTTTAAAACCCTTGCAAAAGGGTGTGAGCCACTGTTGTGTTCCCTATCAATTCAAACAAAACAACTAGTATATCTTTGAAACCATTCTATTGGGTTTATTGATTTGATGATTACAAAACTACATGTGCTTAAATGAAGACGAATGAAACAACAATGGACTAATTTGTTTACAATGGAATTCTACAAGCTGATGGAGAACATAAAGATTGTAGAAGATATTGATCAAGATTTAAATGATTTAATTTCCTTATCTATTTTAGTTAGCTTCCTTTGTAAGTCATGATCTCTCTATATAAAGATATCATAGACACATAGTTTTAGTATCCAGAAAAGTGTGTGTGTGTACACAAAAAAAATGTAGACGTCTATAGTGGTGATGTAGCCTCAAGGTAATCAAGGTTTTCCTTGATCCCTGTTACTGCTAGAGATAGGTAACTGTATTATTCTGATCAAATAATATTGAGGCTTGGTGGAAATGTTTAATGATAAAACCTTGTTTGATAATATATTGTTCTTTATTATTCCGCTGCATATTTATATTATCTGTAAAACATATCCTAGATGGGCTTAAACGATCTTCACAATTGGTATCAGAGCAATAGGGCTCATGATCTAGAATCTACAAGGTGTTTTGGTGTCACATCTATGAAGGAAAAGATGTACGAATTTTCTGTCTTGGTTATCATGTCGAATCTGGTGATATTAGGGTTTTCAGCAACCTTAATTTGATCAAACAGAAAGTTTGTTTAAAATTGTATTTGATTGGTTCTTGACACAAGATGGTTGTTGATTGGTTACATAATTCAAGCGTTCTTTGGAACTTATTCTATGAAAAGAATCATTAGCAGTTGGTGAGAATGATGAATTAGTGATAGTTTAGTGACAGAGAAAGTGTCTCTAAAAGGTGTTATCTGGATACTTAAAAAAGTATCCTTAACAGTGATTATAATGGCTGAAGATCATGGCACATGTAGCTTGTATTCATTCGTAATTTTTTTTTGAGATGGTGTTCTAGCTTAGGAGGTTATCACAGCAGGTATCAATTAAAGTACAAGAAAGCAGCAGGATGTGATTTTTATTCGTGGTGGTGATGATAATATCAATAGCTTGGTGTTCATGATTAGGGTGTTTGGATTTTATGGTCATGAATACTGCTGTTGTTCACAGATGGTAAAGACATCTTGGTTAAAAGGTTATGGACATCATTAGTAGGTTATTTTAATTGAAGCTTGTTGTTTGTTATGGATCTGCTATGATACATTTTTAAGTGTGTTTAAATGGGCCAAGAGATGATTTAGTATAAGGTCAGAAGCTTTGAAAAGTTTATACTGCCCACTTGTTACTTTGTACTGCTTGTTATCTCATTAGTACTGCTAGTTTGATTAATGTTGTCGAGTATACATCGTTAATACTGCTTTGGTTCGAATACAAGGTTAATGCTGCTAATTTATTTGCATTAATGCTGCCATGGAGAAGTTAGTGCTACCAAAGATGACTTAATGCTGCCAACTATACGTTTCTACTGCCAGGTTTAAAGCTTATGTTCATTAATGCTGCTGTCTTTGGTTAGTACTGTTAGTTATGCATTAGTGCTGCCAGGGTAAAGTTTTTGGTTACTACTGCTATTGGGCTTAAAGGACTTAATGCTGCTCGTTACAAATTACTACTGCCAGGAAGATGAGTTAATACTGTCAGTTTATCGTTAGTACTGCTGCTTGAATAGTTTGTACTGCTAGAGTATTTTTAAGCAGTTTATGCTGCTCGGGCTATTTGGTTTATACTGCTAGCTTTGATAGATATCGGATGACACACACATGATGGATGTCGAACAAAACAGAAACACAAGTTTGTTTTTGGTGTTTACTGTTTGGTTTTTGGATTTGGTTTATATGTTCTTAACAGATTTAAAGGCTCATATTTATTGGATTAATTGGTTACGAAGATGATTAATTATCACCTATTTGAAGTTGAAGTGGAATTACTTGGGTATGTGTTCTTATCATATCTCAAATGGCTTACAACATTTGGAGGTAACTTGTTTGTGTTTTCAATGTTGTGACGAAGACTTGTCAGAATCTAGCAAAGGTGTGTGATTTTTCTTATGGTGCTCAATGCTCACATTTGCTATCACTTTGGTTATGTGTCTCATAGAAGATGAGGATTTTTGTCAAGAGGTTGCGATCTACTTATATTTCACAGATTTATTTATAAGTTTGAAGTTTGGAGTCACGTAGATAGTACAAGATATAAGACGCAAGTTTGGTTGGTTATATTCAGCATCAGTTTGTTATATTAGTTCTTCATCGTAATCATTACATAGAGCTACAGCATTGAAGATTCAAGAAATGGTTAACATATGGGTTTCAAGGGAAGCTTAATGTTAAAAATGTTTAACCATTTACATGCATCATTGAGGTGAAGGTTTTTTACTTACTGCTAGTTATTACACTTACTATCTGCTAGTGTGTGTTTTTCTACTATCTCATGTTCATTTTTCTTATTGGGCTAATGGTGGGTAATTTGAGAAGTTAGAAGGCTTAGATTAGAAGTGAAATATTGATATTTGTTGTTGTGGTAAGATACAAAGTTGCTTATATTCATAGTCCCTATTGGATTATGACAAAATGGGGAAGAAGATGTTAACAGGTACAATTGGCAACTTATAGATCCTTGGTGTGGCATGGTATAAAGGAAATCTGATTAAAGGGAAGTTTTGTTTTATTTAGGGAGATGATTACATCTCAACTTCAGGGGAAGCTTTGGCTTTATGATGAAGTTCGTACACGACTTTGTTTGTTTTGTCATCATCAAATAGGGGAAGATTGTTGGGATTCTAGATTTGATGAGACAAATAAATAAAAAGAAGAAATCATAAGGACTAAATCTTGCAGATTTGGAATTCTATAAGCTGGTGGAGAATTATGGGAAGATTGGGTCAAAGAAATCAAATAAGTTAAGATCTCCTTAAGAAGATAAAGTATAAAAATAAGTATTTTCTTAATGTTTAAATTGTTTATATCTTTATGTTAACTTCCTTTGTAAGTCATGATCTCTCTATATAAAGAGATCATAGACACATAGTTTTAGTCTCCACAAAAGTGTATGTACACAGAAAACGTATGTGTGTGTGTGTGTAAGAGTTAGAGATGTAGACGTCTATAGTGGTGATGTAGCCTCAAGGTAATCAAGGTTTTCCTTGATCCATGTTACTGTTAGAGATAGGTAACTGTATTCTTCTGATCAAATAATATTGAGGCTTGGTGGAAATGTTTAATGATAAAACCTTGTTTGATAATATATTGTTCTTTATTATTCCACTGCATATTTATATTATCTGTAAAACATATCCTAGATGGGCTTAAACGATCTTCACAATTATCAATGTCTATGGTTTGTGAAATGAACCGCGAATCAAACTCATAGAGGTTGTCTTAGTCTTGAATTGATTGATTGCGCCTAATGCTTGTTTTTGTCACTAGGAGTCTTGACGAAGGCAAAAAGTTTTAAAAACAATAGATTAGATAACCTCCAATTCTTTTAATCAACTTGTTAGTTTTTTCCACCCTCATATCGAATCAGATTCTCAAACTAAATCCAACCAAGTACATCTATTTATTATCGAATCACTTTCATCATTGCTTACTTGCATCTTAGGACTTTTATCATCGAAATCTTTATCAAGTCGAAACACCCAAATCCCTGCGAATGATCCCGACATACCATTCAATATCTTGCTACTACGGACGAGTTCACTTGCTCGTATGTGTTCCTTAAGAATTTGGTATATTGAGTTATAAATTTAAAACAGATTAGTATCGTCAGTTATTCATTCGAAATTGTTGTAAGTTCATTGATTAAATTGTTATTTTCGTGCTTTATGTGCTTATTTGATTGTCTATTTGTTTAGCTAATCAGCTAGGTTATATAAACCTAGATTAATTTTGACCTAATTTTGATGAGTTTTAGGGTGAAAATATGTGAATTTAGAAAGTTTAGGTTGTGCGGATTAGAAGTTTTAAGTTACGAATCATCATTACCTTTACTGTTTAAAAGGTGCTCGATGAAATGCCTAGCAGAGAATCGCAACCCATTTATGTTAAGGTTTCAATGCTAGTTGCAATAAATATGAACTGTGACCTTCAAAGGCTAATATGTTTGTTCATAAGTAATCTATACATTTGCTAAATTTAGTTTTTTGTTGTGCATATGTGATAACATGATGCTTTACAAGTGTCTTAGCCTTTATATTGTTTCACTTTGGAGAAAATTCCCAGACTTGCAGGAAAAGGTATTTGCAGCATTCATTTTAAGTTGACTCATTGTTGTTATTGTTGTAAGTATTAGTATTAGATAGTCATGCCATTTGTGAGTTTTGTTTATTTATAAAGGAAATATGCTTGAAAATGAGGTACTAACTCACATGAGTGAGTAGTTGAGCATGGTGAGTGAGCAAATCGGTAAGGAGAGAAATTACAAAGAACTAGAAATTTAGAAATTTTTTGTAAGGTTACTTAGGTTTAGACATGGACGATGACACGAGCTAGGAGGTAGAGATCCAAGTTGTTCAATTCAATATGAAACATCACTAAAACAAAAAACTGTGATAAGCAATAATTTTGTTTTGTGGGAGGGTGTGTATTGTAGTGTAATGTATCTTCTAGTTAATTTAAGTGTATATATTATTATTTGTACTTCATGTATTAATAAAGAAGGCGATAGCTATCGGATGCCTAGTCGGCATTTTTTAAAGTGAAAATATTTGGAAAGTTTAAGCATAATAAATTCACATTAAATGCATTTAAAAAGTGCTTAATAGGCACTCATTAGCAAATACCAATAAAGAAAGACTATTATTTCAAACGATAGAAAGATAAGGATTTTTTAGATCTTAATTTAGGTGGTTTCTCACTATTTATGCAGTGCTTGCATAATTGGTGACGGAAAGCTTTTGACCAATGCTCATTGTGTAGAAGATGACATACAAGTACGTCATTCACTCGCGTTTTTTATTGAGAGAATGATACATTGAACTTAAAGCCATGTTGCTGAGAAGTACCAGTATAATTATAACAGAACTTTGAATAGGTTTCGTATTTAATTGCGCTTTCTAGTAAAATTAGACAAACAAAATCCTCTCATGGTCTTTTTAGGCTTAAGATGATCCATTTTCCCATAGTCTATAGATTGAGTTTGGTCAAACAAAATTAAAAGACATCTACTGGAAATGGATATAAATCATGTATTGAGTTTCATTATGGATTATATAAGTATATTATCAAAACTGAAGGCTGAGATAACCAAGGTCAAAAGGATTATTGTTGGTGATACTCGACTCATATTATTCCTTGTCATACTATGACTAAAAAGCATCATGTAATCATACTGAACCTACTTTAAATATTAGCACTATGTGTTCTAACCACTTGTAATCATATTATAGGTTCAGCTGCGTACTTTTGATGGCTTGCTGACGGATAGAACATACAGTGCTTGGAAGGGATACTACATCATGTCAGTATGTGATAGGGTAAGGCAACATACTCTGTTTCCTAACTCGGTATCATAATCAGCAGGCTTAATTATGTATATGTCTTATATTTCATCTTTTCATCATTATATATAGTTGTTATAGGTGCATTCGAGCCAAGTTGAGTATGAGTTGCTTCACATAAAGGCCTTTTATGAAAAATATTAAGGCTTGTGCTTCTTTTAGGTTTGTGATTAGTTTGCCTAAGCCTTAGCTCACTATAAGAAAAAGTGCTTTTAGTGACGAACAATATTTTGACGAACCATATTTTCGTCACTAATTGGAGCATTTTGTAACGAAATAAATACTCGTCATCCTGCTTTGTCACAAACTACAATTTTGTGACAAAACTCATAGTTCGTCATTACCTTGTCATAAAATTTACTTATTAGTCACGAAGCGGTGAGGATATAGACGTTGTCACTAAAATTGAAATTATTAGTAACCAAAGACTTTGTCATTAAATTGATAATTTCTTTGTGACGAACATGTTTGTCATAAAAAAGACTTTTATATATGTACGCTCGTATTGTTGGGGTGTTAGTGGCTTTCGAAAAATAAGACAAGTAAATAATATATTAAGGTGGTGTTTGTTTCAGCTTATATGTAGGCTTATAATGAGCATATCTGATTTTGGCTTATATAACATAAGCCCTAATTTTTTGGCTTATTTCGATACTTATGGGTTTATATAAGTTTACTACGATATGCTACACTTATATAAGCTCATAAGTCTTAATATAAGCCACAAAATTCAAGCTTATATTATATAAATCAAAATCAAATAAACTCATAAGCCCACATATAAACCAAAATCAAATAAACTCATAAGTCCACACATAAACCGAATCAAATACCATCTTAAAGTATTTAACACCTCACCTATTTTATATAACTAAGTGTTATTTTTTATATAAGTCGATCATAAGTTATAGATCATTTTCCCGTATCATTTCTCAAAACTACTACTGCTTATTTCACATAATTTATCATTTCTTCTTCACTCTTAAAACATAAACATTCTTCACACACTAAAAACACACACACCATTCAGCCATGGATATTTTGCCCTAATTTTTTTTAGAGGTTATCTCTTATATCTACTCCCTGACTATTTAGTTATGAAGATATGATGTTATCCATTCGAAATTGCTATAAATTCATTGAATAAATTGTTATTTTCATGCTTTAGGTGCTTATTTGATTGTCTATTTGTTTAGATAATCAGCTAGGTTATATAAACCTGGATTAATTTTGACCTAATTTCGATGAGTTTTAGGGTGAAAATATGTGAGTTTAGAAAGTTTAGGTTGTGCGGATTAGAAGTTTTATGTTACAAATCACTATTACCTTTTTTGTTCAAAAGGTGCTCGAAGAAACGCCTAGCAGAGAATTGCAACCCATTTATGTTAAGGCTTCATTGCTAGTTGCAATAAATATGAACCGTGACCTTCATAGGCTGATATGTTTGCGCTAGTAATCTACACATTTGCAAATTTTAGTTTTTTGTTGTGCATAGGTGATAACATGATGCTTTACAAGTGTCTCGGCCTTTATATTGTTTCACTTTGAAGAAAATTCTCAGACTTGCAGACAAAGGTATTTGCAGCATTCATTTTAAGTTGACTCATTGTTGTTATTATTGTAAGTATTAGTATTAGATAGTCATGCCATTTGTGAGTTTTGTTTTTTTATAAAGGAAATATGCTCGAAAATAAGGTACTAACACACATGAGTGAGTAGTTAAGCATGGTGAGTGAGAAAATCGGTAAGGAGAGAAATTACAAAGAACTAGAAATTATGAAAAAATTTGTCAGGTTACTTAGGTTTAGAAATGGACGGTGACACGAGCTAGGAGGTAGAGATCCAGGTTGTTCAATTCAATATGAAACATCACTCAAACAAAAAACTATGATAAGCGATCATTTTGTTTTGTGGGAGGGTGTGTATTGTAGTGTAAACTATCTTCTTGTTAATTTAAGTGTATATATTATTATTTGTACTTCCTGTTTCTAATAAAGAAGAGAATTGCTAATGGGTGCCTAGTGGGCTTCATTGCTAGTTGCAATAAATATGAACCGTGACCTTCATAGGCTGATATGTTTGCGCAAGTAATCTACACATTTGCAAATTTTAGTTTTTTGTTGTGCATAGGTGATAACATGATGCTTTACAAGTGTCTCGGCCTTTATATTGTTTCACTTTGAAGAAAATTCTCAGACTTGCAGAAAAAGGTATTTGCAGCATTCATTTTAAGTTGACTCATTGTTGTTATTATTGTAAGTATTAGTATTAGATAGTCATGCCATTTGTGAGTTTTGTTTTTTTATAAAGGAAATATGCTCGAAAATAAGGTACTAACACACATGAGTGAGTAGTTAAGCATGGTGAGTGAGCAAATTGGTAAGGAGAGAAATTACAAAGAACTAGAAATTATGAAAAAATTTGTAAGGTTACTTAGGTTTAGAAATGGACGGTGACACGAGCTAGGAGGTAGAGATCCAGGTTGTTCAATTCAATATGAAACATCACTCAAACAAAAAACTATGATAAGCGATCATTTTGTTTTGTGGGAGGGTGTATATTGTAGTGTAAACTATCTTCTTGTTAATTTAAGTGTATATATTATTATTTGTACTTCTTGCTTCTAATAAAGAATAGAATTGCTAATGGATGCCTAGTGGGCATTTTTAAAGAGAATTGCTAATGAGTTCCCACTAGTATCATTCTGTCAATATATTTGGAAAGTTTGCTAATGAGTTCCCACTAATAAAGAAGAGAAAAGTGCTTATTGTGTAGAAGATGACATACGAGTACGTCATTTCACTTGCATTTTTTATTGACAGAATGATACATTGAACTTAAAACCAGGTTGCCGAGAACTACCAGTATAATTGTAACAGAACTTTGAAAGGTTTCGTATTTAATTGCGCTTTCTAGTAAGATTAGACAAACAAAATCCTCTCGTGGTCTTTTTAGGCTTAAGATGATCCTTTTTCCCATAGTCTATAGATTGAGTTTGGTCTACTGAATTGAAAGACATCTACTAGAAATGGATATATATCAGGTATTGAGTTTCATTATGGATTATATAAGTATACTGTCAAAACTAAAGGCTAAGATAAGCAAGGTTAAAAGGATTATTATTGGTGATACTCGACTCATATTATTCCTTGTCATACTATGACTAAACAGCACCATGTAATCATATTGAACCTACTTTAAATATTAGCACTGTGTGTTCTAACCACTTGAAATCATACTACATCATGTCAGTATGTAATAGGGTAAGGTAACATACTCTGTTTCCTAACTCGGTATCACAATCAGCAGGCTTAATTGTGTATACGTCTTATATTTCATCTTTTCATCATTATATATATAGTTGTTATGGGTGCATTCGAGCCAAGTTAAGTATGAGTTGCTTCACATAAAGGCATTTTATGAAAAATATTGAGGCTCATGCTTCTTTTAGGTTTGTGATCAGTTTGCCTAAGCCTTAGCTCGATCAATTTACATTAGCTCCCAAAAGCTGGTATAAGCTTGAGTTTTTGGTTACTTCATATTGTTTTTTGTATTATTTTGGGAACTCTTCATGCCGAAACCATAGTCATGAATGGAAATTTGGTATGTATCCTCAAAAAGTCAAAAGACCTTGATGACATCAAATAACATCACATTTATACCATCATTTATCCCGAATAAACTAACCACTTTTATATAATTATTGCAAGAATTTGTACTTAATTTCTTAAAAGTGTTATTTTTAGTAATTAAGGAGTGATTTGTGAAGACATGCTAAAAGGCGCATATTTTGGAGCTAAAACGAAGACATTTGAAGATATATTATTTCTAACCAATACGCCCTATCCAATAAAAGAGATACAGCGTATCAGTGCCGACTCTTCACAACAAAACGCGTATTCTCACTTCCCAATACGGCGTATCCAACTCCTACAATATGCCGTATCCAGCAAGATAACTATGCAGAGATTTGGTGAATAATATATTTTGGGAAGATATTACATATTGACTATAAACTTTGCGTGCATTCCAAGGGAAACACCCTAATACGCCGTATTGGCCTAGCCCAGTACGGCGTATCTAGGCTTTTTCAAACACTATAAATAGAAGGCTCAAAAACGAGTTTTCAGTGTGCAAAATCATATTCTTCATACCATACACATAAAAGTTAATTTTATGAAGAAAATAAGAGCAACCAAAGGTCAAACATCGATTACGATTCCATAGAAGACACCGTGTAATTCCTATACTTTTGTAATCATTTAATTTTTGGTATCGTTCGGTAAAACGTTTAGTTTACCTTGGTTATTTGATCACGCTTGTATAATTACAATGGTTATGTTAGCCATCTTAATGAAGATTTAATATTTGGTTTGTTTTAAAATCTATTTTCTTAATTTATTATTAAAAGTTTAATTATGTTTATCACATGATACATGTTCTACGAGTTTGAATATGACTGACCTATCAATCAACTGGCTAGTTACGCCCCTAACAAGTAAGCTAGATACTGGGATAGCTCTCCATATCGTGTTTTATATTACTGACAAATAGGATCACAAATAACGTTCTGTCTTTGTCTTTAAATTAAGAGCTTAGTTGGACTGGCAGGTGACCCATAATGTTTCAACAAGTATGTTCTTGATTAATTGATAAAGATTTAAACAGTGGACTACCAGTATATAAAATACCGTCAAACAGTAATTAGGTAAAGTCATGATGGGCTAGGGTTTATCAAGATCACCATTGCTTTAATCCCTAGATAGATCATAATTAAACTAAAAGGATGCTTTATGCGGATACGTTAATTGTGACAAAATTCAACGTGTTTAGGTCTTAGGATGATGTCCCGCCTAAGTCTTAAGAATGATATGCCGCTTCGTGATAAGAAATCATTGCACTAAATAAATAAACCAACATTTAATGGGATTTAATATGGCTAATACGGTTTTCTATTATTTGGCTTGTACCGCTCTTTTATCTTCTGATTGTTTTCTTGCATCTTTATTGTGTTTAGAACTGATTATTGTCACCATAAAACTTGTGCCAGTCTCTCAAGCTGAAAACCCACCAATCCTATTAGAAAACGTATATAGCATAGGTTTAACAAATTAACTTAATTAGATTATGTAAATACTGATAGAATATAAGGTTAACGACGACGCTCTTAGTGTTCGACACCTTACTTACCACGAAACTCCACCCGATCGGGTACACTGCCCGTTAAAGTGTTGTTTTAGGATAAGTCGGCTAAATATAAATTTAAAACTTGGTAATCAATAAATTGACCCTACATGACAGCACATCAAATTTTTGGTTACGTTGCTGGGGAGTGAAAATGTTTAACCTTTAATTTTATTAGTATTTCTAACCATTAGTTTATATTATTTTAATTGAGTGATTTAATTATGTGTTTAAATTCTAACATTGTTTATATTCTGTTCTGATGATACGGCGTATTCACTAGTTAAATACGACATATCTAACTTTTTAAACAGATACAACGTATTTGAACTTTGCCGCGTATACAACGTATTTGGCAAAACCTATATGACGTATTACCATCTGAGGACATTATCTTTGCAAAAGTTCCTAGAATTGCTTTACGTTGAATCATGTCTTTTATGTCAGGAACATCATTTGGATTCCACCCTTTCCAGTTCTCCTACCCACCAAGGAAACTAACAATGGAAGAAATGTTATACAAGTTTATCGACGAAGGAAGACGAGAGCACGAGGAAATGGGGGCATTCATTAGAGAATTCAAAACAACTAACGAACTCCTACTAAAAGAAAGAAACAATTCACTAAGCGAGCTTGAATTCGAGGTATACAGGTTTTCAAAAGCAATTAACGATGCCCAATCATCAAATTAAGAAGTAAAAGGTGTGACTACCAGAGGAGGAAAGACAACAACTGAAATCATTTGCGACACAAACAATATAAATAAAGAACCTCTGATACTTCATCATGATAAATTCATAGAACCAAATGAAGTCCTCGTGGAAACCAAACCTCAAGAGATAAAAGAACAGACTATCCAGCCATCAACACCATCAATTCCTTTTCCCCACAGGTTAAAGAAAGAGAAGGAAGAAGCCCAACAACGAAAGTTCCTAGAAAACCTGAAACAACTTCACATAAACATGCCATTTACCGAAGCCCTTTCCCAAATGCCAAAGTATGCCAAATTTTTGAAAGGTCTACTATCAAACAAAACTAGGTTGGAGGAAGCTTGCACAGTAACAATGAACGAGATATGCTTAGTAGTATTGCTAAACAAACTTCCATCTAAGGAAAAAGACCCTGGAAGTTTCACTATTCCTTGCGATATTGGTCATTTACATATCAATAATGCTTTATCAGACTTAGGAGCTAGTATAAGCTTAATGCCTTACACGATGTATGAGAAGTTAGGCCTTGGGGAACCTAAACCTACGAGAATGAGCTTAGAACTGGCAGATAGGTCCATTCAGTATCCACGAGGAATAGCAGAAAACATACTTATCAAGATTGATAAATTCATCTTCCCTGTTGATTTTGTTATCTTAGATATACGGGAAGACTCTAAGATTCCAATAATCTTAGGAAGACCATTTCTAGCAACCGCCCGGGCAATGATAGATGTATTTAATAAAAAGATAACACTAAGGGTGGGGAACGAAGAGGTAATTTTCAATGTGGATCAATCGACAAAAAGACCTCCTACCGAAGACGATGAATGCTATGGGATCGATTTCTTAGATACAACTATACATTCAAAAACTCAAGAGCTATTAGAAGATGACCATTTGGACTCATTTCTGGTCAATAACCTAGAGGGGAACATTGATCTATCTGAATTAGGGAACATTGATAAGACTGATGAAACCAGAACACCTATACGGCGTATTGGAGAAGTAAATACGCCGTATTTACAGGAAACTAAAAATGATATTTCGCCAGCGCTAACGAAATCGACGAAAAAAGACCAGTACTAAAAGACCTTCCCTCCCACTTAGAATACGCATACATAAAAGGAGATGAATCTTGTCTAGTAATTATCTCGTCTAAACTAACAGAAAAAGAGAAACATTCACTTTTGCAAGTATTAGAAAAACGCAAGGGAGTTGATGCGGTTGTCGTAAAGGACTTTTACAAGAAGTTTTACAACTCCCTAGGCAGAGTACCTAACCGTTGTAGTAATAGTATAGGCAAGACTCGGGGGTTGTTGTCGTTCTCTAGGGGAATAGTTTGGGAAGGCTTGATCACGGTCTAATAGAATTCTAAGGGTTGAGAGAAGATTATTTTTGTATTTTTATATTTTATAGAAAGCAGATAAATCATGTTGGGATTAAAAGCTTTTTAATGTTGTTTGGAAGTAACTGCTGCTAAGGTTAGAGTTACTATTGCTAATGGAAGTTAAGACTACTCAAAGACTTCGAAGAAATACTACTAAGTAGTTAATACGGCTAGTATAAAAGTTACTACTATTAGTGTAACTTAGTACTGCTAGTGTATGATTAGTACTGCTTGAGTAAAGTTACAACTATTAGCATAAAGTAAGTACTGGTATTGATCCCTGTACAATTGTGTGTTTAATTGTTTTCCTGCACTGTATAACCGAGTTAGGAATCGCACTTTTGTCTTCTAATCTTTTATGCAGGACCTTGCTATAAGGAAAATCGACGATATGGTATACTCTGTGAAAGAGTGTGTTGAACATCGTACGAGCATCTCTAAAGCCTCGTCAACACACTTTGTCAAAGAACTCAATATTGGAGAATCATCCCGGAGTAACATATCAGGGGAGTCCTTCGTATACTACATCTATTTCCCATTTTTGCTTTAATTGTTTTAATCTATACAACGAGGACGTTTGTATTAATCTAAGTGGGGGGATGAGATTAGACCGCCTACTTGTCCTTTGTTTTACAAATAACATGCTAATATGCTTAAAATTATGCCAAATTAATTTTTTTTTTCTAGCATAACTTTTGTAAAAATTACTAGTTATATGACCTCGTGCACTATAACCCTTAATGCCAAATTGTGAGAATTAAGCCTATTCCGTTTCCAAACGTTTACTAAAAATTCCATAAATATATGAGTGTGCTGGTGATGTAGTGGACTTTAGAACTTGGCCTGGTATATCACTCGAGACCACAACGATGAGTACTATGGATTTAGATGGAGAAACATTTTTAACAGGTAAATTTTTAGGAATACACCAAAAAGCCTATATGTTGTAAAGTTAATAACTAATGGTTGACAAATTGTAACCTTTGTTTACTATCATATTAAGAGTAACTCCCCTAGAAAACCTGTTGCTGCCATTCCTGTCTTTTCACCTATGTCTATTTCGTTACACCTTTACACCTTAGCCTACCCTATAGATTAAGCCTACTTAATCAAAGTTGCTAGTTGATTTTGTGTAAAGTTTTATATTTCCTGTGTCAAAGTGAAATTTTCTATCTCTGTTATGGTCGGGAAGTTGCACAATGCAATGGAAAAATATGTAGCTCGTGTATTTTGCTACTTTCGCGACTGTGTATTATGTCCGAAGAAGAAGTGTTAAAGGAAAAATTATGATTATGAAGACGGTAAAATTGCACCGACGTTTATGTTATGAAAAAAATGGAAAAATAGAAATATGCATCAAAAAAGAGAAGGAAGTTTTATAGTCGGTTTGTTAAACTTAAACTAAAGAAATTCTTAGAAGGATCGATTATTCGTGGATAAAAATCAATGATGTATAGTTTTGTATTAAGTGGCCGATATCACCACTTTTGTAAAAGTATGTAAGTTTGGGATGTAAGAGAAGTTGACCGTTATGGGAACGCCAACTTAGGTTGTCTTTGTCATCTTTTTGATCGAGGCGTTTGTATATATTTCGAGTCTTTATCATGGAACGGTCAGGAAAAGTTACTAGCAACTACCTTATTTGTTCAAGCTTAATCTATTTGTTTTGTGAATTTTATTTAACAACAATATGCTTCCCATTCCTAGTAATTTGTAACACCCCCAAATTGGGTCGCAGCGGAATAAGGGTCCGGGGCGTGTTACTTCTCAGATCAATAATACAAGATGTATATAGAACGACCAAAAAGTCGTTTAAAAACTGATACATTGGATTTAACAAAGTATTTGTTACATAAGCCGAAGCTTCACTTGTCCATTTGTTCAAAGTACAAAGATTTCTAGCCCATACAGTTATAAAAAATGTAATGCGACAAAATCTTTAATGCATAATATCCCAATCAAAACCACCAATATATCCCTTGCACCTCGTGCTTACTGATCCCTGAAAAACATGGCTTAAAACGTCCACAATATGTGGTGAATTCATAGGTTTGATAATCATATATTTTAAGACCACAAGATTTCCCAAGTGTATGATATGCAACAGATGCTAGAAATTCATATAATGTTAATTCGATGCTCTAAGCTCATGACACGAGTTGACATGAATGACTACCAAATAAAACGGGTCTTAATTGCCCATGGTGATGTTCTAACCCGCAACATCCTATATTCGACATGGTATACGTTCGTTTGTCCAGTAATAGCTAATCACCCGAACGGGGTTGTCAAACCTAATAGATCTATTAATAACATTCGCGTTCCCGCAATTGACAGTTCATGATAATGGGCTCAGATATGGGTTATCGCTACTTAGGCAACACGTAATCATAACATGAAACTTAACCACTTGTGTCCAATTGTAAAGCATTGCATGTTTTTCACCCCAAAAACTTATAAAACAAAAACATGTAAAACGTGGGGCTATGAACTCACCTTGAGTGAGCAAATACCAAGTGTATCACAAATAGTGCGTCACGCAAATCGATCAGATGCAACCTATTTAAATTAAGGTCGTATAAGTACTAATCACACTGTTAACTACTACCATGCATAATTCTATATAGCTAATCACCATCTAATTGTTTTGGTAAAATTGTGTTTAACAAGTTAAAACGTTTATAATTACCGTTATAGTAAAACTGGCGTAACTTTCGCGTTTTAAGCCCGATTTTGACGTTTCTTATGCCCATCTTTTCGTATTAAGACGAGTTATCGATATTTGACATTTTCATAATTTTGGTCCTCTGATGAACAGTAACTTTTACTGTTCACACCAGACATGAGTTTACTTAAATCGTTTTTGTTGTCGTAAAACCCGTAAACGTCGTATTTTATTCGTTATAGCTCCGTTTTTAACGATTCTTTTGAGCACGCTCACGTTATTGAAAGTTCTATATTTTTATGAGGTTTACAAAAATAAATATTTCTGTCATGAACAGTAACTTTTATAAAAATAGTTTGATAAAAGTATTAATTGTCGTAAACTCGCGAAATTCATATCTCGTTCGTTATAAATTAAAAAATTACGATTCTTATCATTTTAGAATCCTAAAAACATGTGTAATCTATGAAAAATACCAAACTTGCTGTTTCATATAATTTTTATAAATTGTTTTATAAAAATTCTTTTATAAATTCGTTTATTTATCGTATAACTTGTTTTTAACGTAACTTTTTCGTTATTTATCCGTTTGACAAGTTTCTTACCTTTTCGGAATCTTCGTGAGTCGTCTATTTATAAAAAACATAAAATAGGAGAGGTAAAAATTCAGATTTTGGACAGAATGTTGGAGTTAGTTTGTTAGGTCCATTTTACCTTTGTTTCCATTCTTTACCATTTTTGTATTTCACTACAAGTCTCATAAATTATGTGTGGATAAAATCATTACATATATTAAGAGTTACATGTCCATAGCTCTTCCTTCAAGTCCTCATTGTGTCAAGTCTGTATAAGTCTTCATATTACTTATAAATAACTTTCTTATTTACCTAAATCACTAGTTTTACATTATGACTATTTTTATATAATCACACACCACTAGTCTACAAGTCTTCTATCTTGTTATAACCTTATTTTAATGATCAATTATATATTACTAAAAAGTCCATAATTAACCTTAACATGTCATTTGTATTTCTTTTACTAGAAACATATTAAGAAACTTTTATAAACCCTAATTAACACATGATCATTTTTCACCAAAACAACATGGTACATACTTTTCTCCATCCTTTTTAGCATGATATAAGTACATTCACAAACAATATAAAAGTATACAAAATGATTCTTATCAAGTAATAAACTACATTTTCTTGATAAATCCGAAATGGTGATTTAAGCTAACTTAGACTTAACATATGCATAAATGAATATTGTAAAACTGAAGGTTCTAGTTGACCTTATGATGTATGATGATGATGTATAATCAAGTTGCTAAACCCTCGTTTTGTCTTAAAATCGAAGCTACACCAAAAGAATAACCCTTGTTTTTTAATTAAACCCTAGCTTTCCTTTTACTGATAATCACTTGATTTATGGGTTAGCAATGTTGGATCCCTCTAGAATATTCTTAGGATGGATGTGTATAGGTGTGTATAGGTTGTAGAAAAATTGATATGGATTTATTATATAGGGGTGTTTGAGTGGTGGGTTGTAGAAGCACTAAAAGAGGAGTTTTGTGATTTTTTTGCTAAGTGTTTATGCATGTGTGTACTCCTATCTCTAGTATGCATGTATATATGGAAGTCTTGGTCAAAAAGTTTGAAATAGTTGGTCCAAGACATCTTCATGGTCTTTAGGAAGACTAGTTGGTCAAAGGGAACAAGGTATGGCTATGTATAAATGAAAAGTGATGTACCAAAACCAACTTGCAAGGTTTTTCTTGTATAACTTTGTATACATTACAAAAATTTCAGCATATGTATGATATCTATGATATATTTTTGTAATTTTTATGTATTGGGTATAAAAGTGGGTATTTGTTGAAGCGTAGAAAAGTTTTGGCGGTTCCGGGTATGCCTAAACGTATTTTATTGCGAAACGAAATCACTTTACGCAACCAATAAAAATAACATGAACAAAGTTAATAATTATCCTTAAAATAATTACTTAACCCTTACTTGATGTAAACATTTAATTGTTTGATTCCCGTTTACATTGAACGCTAATTTTTAGCCTACGCGATTTAGCTTAACGTTTATGATTTAAAACAAACACGTACAATACAAAAGATACATAATAGATTTATCGACGTCGTAAATGACTTGAAAACACAGGGTGTTATATAATTAATCTTAGGTTTTTCTTGAACGAGGTTGGATTGGGTCATTCATGTCTATTCCGTCGTTACGGCCATGTATGTGTGATTTAGCCGCCTTGTTAGTTTATTACTTTTGGTGAAAAGTAGAAGATCCCTACCCTATATCGTTCTTCATCCTAACCCTTGGTTAAACTCGAATAAGGATGTGTTTGAACACGCATGTCTATTCTGTCGTTACAGCCGTGTGTGTGTGCTTCAACTGCCTTGTTGGTGTGGTACTATCGGTGAAAGATTGTTAGAATGATCCACCTTAGCCTTATATAAAAACCTAATTTACCTTTTGACTTGTTTCTCCTTAGCTCTAGTGGTGGAGATGTGTATCCTTGCCAAGCTTATGATACGAAGCTAATCACGACCGAGCAAATGAGTGTACCACTTAAATGTTACACCCTAGATTAGTTGAGTGATCTGAGTGTTTTCATTTCCATATTTCGTGAGGTGCTTGGTCTTGTACATGTGATTAAAACAAAAGAAGTGCTTAAACGGAAAAAAAAATCCTTGACTTTGGTTGGGATACATTTTCAATATAATCTAGAGTCTACTTGAGGACAAGTAGGATTCAAGTAGGGGATATTTGATGACATCAAATAACGTCACATTTATACCATCATTTATCCCGAATAAGTTACCCGTTATTATATAATTATTGCAAGAATTTGTACTTAATTACTTAAAAGTGTTATTTGCAGTAATTGAGGAGTGATTTGTGAAGACATGCTAAAAGGCGCATATTTTGGAGCTAAAACGAAGACATTTGAAGATTGCTAAAATTTGTCCAATACGCCGTATCCAGGAAAAGAGATACGGCGTATCAGCGCCAAATCTTCACAAGAAAACGCGTATTCATAATTCCCAATACGGCGTATCCACCTTCTGCCATACGCCGTATCCATGAAGATAACTATTCAGAGATACAAATATATTATTATTTTGGGAATGTATATTATACTAATCAAAAACTTTGCGCGCACTCTAAGGGATACACCTTAATACACCGTATTGGCGTAGCCCAATACGGTGTATCCAGGCTTTTTCAAAGGTTATAAATAGAAGACTCAAAAAAGCGTTTTTAGTGTGCAAAATCATATTCTTCATACCATACACATAAAAGACGATTTTCTAAAGAAAAGAAGAGCAACAAAGGTCAAGCATCGATCATCGATTCCATAGAAGACACAGTGTAATTTCCTTACTCTTGTAATCATTTACTTTTTGGTATCGTACGGTAATATGTTTAGTTTACCTGGGTTTATTGATCACGCTTGTATAATTACATTGGTTATGGGAGAATACCATGGGTAATCTCGCAATTGAATGAAGATTTAATGTTTGGGTTGTTTTAAAAATATTTACTTAATTTATTATTGTAAGTTTAATTAAGTTATACTCGATACTTGTCTACGTGTTTGAATATGCGACCTATCATTCAACTGGGTCTAGTTACGCCTAACAAGTGAGCTAGATACTGTGATAGCTCTCCATACCGTGTTTTATATTACTGGACCAATAGAATCACAAATAACGTTCTGTCTTCGTCTTTAAATTAAGAGCTTAGTTGGGGCTGTAGGTGACCCGTAATGTTTCAACAAGTATGTTCTTGATTAATTGATAAAGATTTGAATAGTGGACTACCAGTATATAAAACACCGTCAAACAGTAAGTGGGTAAAGTCCTGATGCTCTAGGGTTTATCAAGATCACCATTGCTTTAATCCTAGATAGATTATAATTAAACTAAAAGGATGCTTTATGCGGATGCGTTTATTGTGACAGGATTCAACGTGTCTAGGTCTTAGGATGCTGTCCCGCTAAAGTCGTAAGATATGATATTCCGCTTCGAGATAGAAATCATTGCACTAAATAAAACAAACAAACATTTGATCGGATTATATGGCTAATACAGTTTCTATTATTTGGCTTTTGATCGTAGTAGATAATATATATATGTATTATTTATATATATATATATATATATAATATATATTATACTATATATATACTATATATATATATTTATAAGTAGGGCGAATACGGAAATCCACTTTTAACTAGCGATAAAACAAGATCACAATTAAAAATTAATTCCAGAAGTATCGACTTTGAAAGTAACCCCTTCTAGTCGTTTCCCGGGTCGTTTTTGTTCCTGCGAGGTGTGAATTGGACTTCTCGTTGACGTTTGTAATCGGGATTTTGAATAGATTAAGATTTTGGATTTTGGATTCTAATTTCTATGAATATAATGCAAAAACAACACAAAGAAGAGAAACAATTAAAGCTAAAACGAATTAAACACAAAACGTTAACGGGAATTTAAAACGCGACTTAAAAACCTAAAACTTTGAATTCTAACCCTGAAAAGCAATTTAATTTTAACAAGCCCTGAATGATAAAAGAAAATTTTAAAAAAAAGAATTATATTTTTTTGACTTTTATTTAATTTATTATGAATTAAAAACAGTTTTAATCTAAAAATATTATTAAAAAAAAAAATTTAGGGGTTAATACTAAATTATAAATTTAAAAAAAAAACAGTTTAAAAGTATTTAAGCTCTTTAGAACTTTAAGAAAAAATAAAATGGAAATCACCAGCTTATTTGAATAAGCTGGAAATAAGCCCAAAAGGGCTGAAAGCTTAATATGCAAAAGGGTTTAAAAGAAAAGTGGGATGGAGTGTTAACGAAAAAGACCCAAGGGCATGTGTGTAGTAGAGAGTGGTGTTAAATACGTATGTGTGTGAAGGGGAGGTCGCAGGTTCAAGTCCTGGACCTATCCTTTTTATAAAACATTTTTTTGAAAAAGCTTAGAGATTAAGCAAAAATAAATAACTTTAATGAATGGACTTATTGACAAAACTAAATATTAAGCTAAAAAAGGCTAATTTAAATGACAGTTTGGCTTTTTAAGGTGTTGGCATGACAAGCTAAACTGTTTGGACATTTGCCACTCAATAAGATAACAGACAAACTAATAAGACAAAAACAGAATAAGACCTATGCCTAATAAGCACTTAGGAACAAAAATAAGCCAATAAAATAAGCAGAAAAGCAGTTAAAACTAAGGCCTGTGACTTAAAAAGAAATTTAAAGGACTAACTGATACTTTTCTAAGTAAGTTTAGGGATAATAAGCAATGGAAATAAGCCAAAAGCTAAAATCAGAGTAAAATTAGTCCCCAAGGGACACATAAAAGCTGTTTTTAAGCAAATTGGTTAAATAAATAAGCTGGAAAAAGAAATAGAAATTGACAGACTACACTTAGTATTTTGGCTTTTTGAACTTAAATGACAATTGCAACCTAAGTTTTAAGACTCAAAAGCACAAATGACAATCTTAAAATTTGAATAGATTAACAGCTTCACTATATTATAGCTAAACATAAAGCAAAGTAACTCAAAGAAAAACCAAGGTGAGCTCACAACTAAATGCAACTTAAGACTCTTTTAAGAGCATTTCAAAGATTTGGCTTTATTTTTGCTAAAACTTTCTAAGAGGCTCAACCAAAGAAAAATTACTCATGACAGACTTAAAATGAGGAAAATGTAACTAGCTTTTATCAAAAACCACACTCTAATGGGCCTTTAAGAAATTGAGCAAATAAGCTGTTTGAAAAGGTTTAGGTACTAGCATGCTTTAGGATTTGATAAATTACACTCAAAAACTTAACAAGACCCATTCAAACCTTATTAAAACTAACCCTAATGCTGATTTAAAGCTATTCTAATATAGATTTCATAACCAAAAGAGCACAAGCAGTATTAACACTTGGTTAATATTGCTAAGCCAAACACCCCTTTAAAAACTGTTTATCCAAGTTTATGCTATAATAAATATTATTAAGACTTAAAATGTTAAAACAAATCAAGCACAAGGTCATATAAAGTCAAATAAGCATTAAACTCACAGACTTAAGCATAAGAATAAGCACATTTGAATTAAGCAGTTTAGAACAAAAATAAGCAGTTTAAATGAACATCAATCCAAAGGACATGAAAATCATAACATGAATATGAAAAGCATTCAAAGGAACAGAATAAGCAATTTTAGCATTTAATAAGCAAAAATAAGCAGTGCAATAAGCAAAACAGTAAATAAGCTGTAAAAGAGAATTGAGAACTTACTTCTTATTGAAAAATCCTTGATGGTACAATGCTTTGAAAAGTAGAATGACAATATTTAAAAGACATAAAACATAAGAATAAAACTGTAAATAAGCAATAAGCTACACTACTAAAACTAGATATCTCTCTATGTGAATTCCATCTCCCGTTTATAGGGAGTGTTGTGCTTATCCTTGTAAGGAGGGTCTGCCAATCACCATCAAAACCTCCAATCATTCCATATTTACTTATGGAAAGCTCAAATTATTGCCAATCAACCTTTAAACCGTATCTTTAATTCTTTTGACTTTCCCATATTTCTTGCCGCATCCTTTCTGTCTAATAGGAAATTGGCACGTGGCTCTAGTGTGTGTCAGGTTAATGAGATGGGGCTTGTGATCGTTTGAAGCAATGGGTTTTCCCCGATTTGGTTCCTCCCTCCTTATACGGGATTATTTAATTGTATTTCAAAAAAGGGTAACTGGCGTTAGTGTTTATAAGGTGGTAGGGACTGCTGGTGTAAAAGGTTTAGGACTAACGGTGTAATTGATTAGGGACTAACTGTGTTAGTCCTTAAGGACTAACGGTGTAAAAGGTTTAAGGGATTATTGGAAGGGTTAACGGGCTGGGTGTTAAGTATTATTTTTAAAGGTTTAACGGGCTGACTTGGCCCATTAACTTGGGTTGGGTTGGCCCACTAAAACGCATACGACTTCGGCTTCGGTTTTCCATGCTCTTTCTAATCCCGTGCTCGGTTTTGTCCGGTTTTGGCCTTTTTTGTCTTTTTGTGAATATCCGTTACCTGCACAGTAAATAACACAAAAACAGCATATTTTGGCTTTTATGTCTGTTTTAGGATATTAAGCTCGTTTTATTTAGATTAAAGGTATGTGTATTTAAGCAATACCAAGAAAAAAAAAAAAACAATAAAAACCCTCATACTAAAACTATTGTGGTGTCCTCACACAATGAATTAAACAATATTTAGAAAAACCAAAACAATTTCAACCTTTAAATTAATATACCTTGAAAAGTAGAACAGTGTAAAATTAAAAGGGTTAAAGAAATTTCTAGTTTTTTATACAGCTTCCCATTTACCATTTTCTTTTTTACACACATATTTTTCTTTATTTTCATTATACAACATGGCTTGACTTTCATTATTGATCATAATACTTTTAGGGATCAATGAATAAAGAAACACCTCAATCCTATAGATGCCTGGAACGGATAAATTCTCGTCCTTGATTTTTCACTTATTCCAAACTAACTTAAAAATGAAATCATTGTTAATTATAAGTTAGGATGTTAACGCTACTCATATTGCAATTTGTGTAAAACTTCTCCTCCTGGCAGATATAATATATTAAAGTGTGTGTGTGCTCAGTTTGAATTTTGACCATCCAACCCATATTTTTAGATAGTTATAACCTTTCCAAGTTTCACATTCCACTTTTAGTTATATGAATTCAAAGGTGAGATTGTCCCATGTAGCAACATTTCTTCTCGGCACATCCCAACCTCGTTGGCTATTACCGGCTTTGATCCCACAGAGGAATAAATTTGTCGAGTCTCTACGACTTTTGAACCCTTTACTAAAAATTTTTCGTAAAACTTAGTAAGTTTATTTTACTAAAGTAGCTATTCCTCCAAAATCAAGACATTGTAGGTAAGTTAATTCCTTTAGAGTGACTTTCTTCTCGGAACCTCCTGACCTCATCGGTCATGTGCCCAGGCTTTTGACACACCACAGAGAATACTGATCAGAATTAACAAACGTCTGGTTTCAAAATTTTATAGGGATTAACAAGTTTAAGTTCAAAAGTATGTTTAAATTTTAGAAAAAGTCATTTTCCATTTATTTATTAAGCAACTATACTAGCAACATTATTATATTTTTCACATCATTTTCATTTTTTTTTTGCAACATTAATATTTACAAGGGGTATTGGGAAAATTTCTTTTTAGAAAATTAAAACATATTTTTGATCAAAAACTCTTATTTATCAATTCATCGATAAAGCTTAATACTTAATATAAATTGATCTTAACGGGATTTTAAGCGTGATAAAACTCTAACTCTTTTTAAAAAGAGCACGTATTATTAGTCATTTTAGAAGCTACTGGGAGAAAAAGCCACAAATTACACTTATGAGCTTTTAAGATTTCCAACTAATCCTTGCTTAACATTCCAACTTATATTTAACTCTATCATGTTTCGTTCTTCGCAAATTTAAAATCTTTAATAAAAAGATCCGTGAATGCTTAGCCACATAAAATTAAGCTTTGCATATTTAAAGTCGTTTATGGAAACTTGCAAAATCTTGGCCTTTTGAACTAGAATTCGCATTTTAAAGCTTCTTGTATAAAAGACTAGCAAAAGCTTATACATTTATAAAGGTTAAGGGAGTAAGCTAGAGCTCAACATGCTCGGTCAAGTCAAAAATTATTCTTATTCTCACCAGCGGAAAGTCAACATTTGTGATAAACACTTATTTTATTTTTGCAATTTTTGTTTTTGTATTTTCTTGCTAAAACAGGGTTACGTGAAAGACATAGACAAATGCAAGTGGTATTAAATCGATAGATTCCCCCCTCATACTAGAATGATACATTGTCTCTCTGTACCCTAGGGTTAGACAACCCCCTCATACTAATTCTAAAGTATATTCCAAATATAAAAGGGAATCTCACATAAATCTAAAGCCGTTTATTAATTATGCCAAAGATTAAATGTTAGTCAATAAGATCAAGGATATAGTGTAGGTTCCCTAATTCACACAAACATGTATAGATCTAAAGAGATCTAGAGAGAGAAAGTTAGAGAGAGAGAATAGTTGAGAGAGAAATAAGGAAAACACACTAAAGAGTGTGTGTAAAATGAATAGATGCTTACCTCTTCCAAAGTTGGAAGAGGTATTTATAGTTCTTACAATACACCGGGTATTAGTACCCGGTTCAATACCGAAAGTCATACGTTTACCTATTAAACTACGGAGTATAATGCAACAGTAAATACATGGGGTGACCGAGTCTTTTTCTAATATCTAACAATCTCCCCCTAAGGGAGGTCACCCCTGAAAATACTAAACTTAAGATCTTCAATCTTCAGATTGATCTTATGTATAGCTCGTAAACGCTTGATTTCATTGATCTGTATCTTGTGAATCTGAAGCAGTGAACTTTAGACTTTTAGGCTTTAGCTTGACTTGTATGTGATCTTTGAGCTTCTTTGAGATCATCATCCAATCATAATCTTTAATCATCATCATGTGATCTTTTGCCATCTTGTGAACTTGTGTCATTCGGAATGATATGCTCACACTTTTCTTGATCTTGAAAGCTTGAATATTCAGAGTTGCGGAAGCTTTAATAACAGATACTTGAGCTTTCATGATATCTTCGAATGAGTCGTTTGAGAATGAGCACGCGGTTATGAACTTGATTTTGTTGGAACACGGTATCTCCATCTCCAATTTTAAAATGTTCCTGTAATAAAACAGTTAGCAATAAAGAGAAAATTGGTTTGTAAAAACAATCGATGCGATACTTTGCAAAAGAGTTTGTAACCACATCGAATGTTTTGTTTTGTTTCCAAAGTCCAATAACCGTCAATTCGTATACTGGAAACAAAGTTTGATTCCATTGTAGGATCGCACCGTGTTGTTTTCCAGTTTTCACAGTTTGATTCCATTAAGGATCTCAAAGTCACCTTCATTGAGCTTGTTTGAAGTTGGCTCAAAGGATTTCCATCTTCACTGTGAATACTTACGTATCACTCGGATGTTCTGGCAAAATCACAAGGATAATGCGTAGGACTCTTATGATAAAACTTGTAATCACAGTGTGTGAATAACAAGTAAATTGGAATTGTCCTAACGAGATTAATTGATGATCTTTTGGCTCTAGACTCAAAAGTGCGTTTTGATTTTAGTGATCGGAGGCTGGAGCTGACTGCCACCTTTTCAAATACCCGACGTACTCAGAGTGAGTGAGTCAGTAGATTACATGTTTAGTCTCCGTGAGAAATGAAACAGAAATCTTTTGAGAGATTCTGAGTGGCTTGGGAGGGTTGTGCATTGCATCACTGGGTCCATGATGTCACTTCAATGTCAGCAATCATTTTAGTGATTTTGACAGCATATGTATTGACCCGGTTTCTGCCTAAGTGTATGGAGGGCTTCTTTCTTTACACCCTTTATCCGTACAATTCTTTTTCATTCTTTAACCCCTTTAGTGCTTACCAAATTTCATAACTAGAACCTTGTTGTTGTTTATTCACGTAACTAGCTCATCTCAGTCGGCACTATTCCTTTTTCTCACATTTACTCCTTTTTATCATACCTAAGGACTTCCTAACTAACAAGTGGCTAGTCCTGGGTAGATCCCTCTGATTCTGCAGGATCGGAACGAGTAACTAACCTTCCCATCTTATAACATTCAATAACAGTAAATACATGGTCAGTCTTTTGGTCCAGTTCACCGTGCATAAATCACTGTTGATAAAAAACTCAATCAATGTACTTATGATAAAACTATCAAAGTGTTTAGTACCCGATTGTTTTTGCTTTTCAGAAAAGCTCCCCCTCAACATGTGCATCGGTATTCGAAACTGTTTAGCACATGTTGGTGGAGTATACACTTGAGTAATATGATCACATTACATATTTTAATCACATTTTTCTCCCCTTATCAAAATTTCAAAATCCATTTGACAGTGTGGATATCAATTGATTTAAATATGTTATAAACTTTCAGAGAAAAGTATGCCAATTATTCACAAGCCGTGTTTGGAACATATTAATGCTCCCCCTCAATCGTTGAGGGATATATAAGATAGTGCTGAGTACTGTAATTGAAGATTTTTGTAAATTTCTAAGAAATCTTGAAAATTTGTACTCCCACTAATTTATATTAGCTATATTAAGTCTTCACTACACATTTATCTATTCACAAGGATTATGTATGAGACAGGACCTGAAAAGTTCAAACGAAAATGACATAAGTCATTTTTGTCCATGTAAGCAGTCTGTAGTCCGTCTCGATACTCTCCTTTTGGAAGTTGTCTTAGCTTCCCTTGAATCAGCAATCCTTTTTTGAGTAGGTTCATAGCCTTCTTGCAATTTGCATTAAGAATACTTGAAGTCTGACGCCCAATTGATGAAGTACACAATTAATTTGAAACCGTAACACCAAAGTCAATTAAGTCCCGGATGTCTAATTTCTCTTAACATGATAGTATAGATATTGAATTGAAAACACCAAAGTCAACTAAGTCCGGATATCTCACATTTATTCCCTCTTAGTAGACGAACTGATAACACTAAGAACAACTAAGTCCTAAATGTTCAACTTTTTCTTTCTCATCGGATATTGACTAAACTAGAGAATTTCATCCTTATATACATATGTCCCTCTTTGATCAAATATTTCTTCTCCTTTAAACACACGCTTGTGATTGATGTTAGGGATAGCATTAATTGAATCAGTAACCAATCTTCTCACGCTCTAATCAATCTTCTGACAACACATTTCCCTGGTATCTCAACTGATGCATACCATAAATGACAAGATATCTCTTCTCCTATGTGGTTGGAATAGCGCACCGGAAAGTAACACGATAAAACACTGATTTTCTCTGCGGATAAGACATTTGTCTTCCCGGAATGGCCTACAATTAAATAAGGCTATGGATTCTAATCACTGTGTAGTTATAGTACCTTTCAGATTGCATTTACTCCTTCCCCTTGATTTTTCGATACCTCATGACCATTCAGAAAAATATTATATGCACACATGCTTGAGATCGTTGTACGCAGAATTAATAAACTTAAAATCTATCCGTGAGAATCATTTAAAGGGCTTTTTAAACGAAGAAGAATTTCAACACATTCCTAAGTCTTTTTACAAACTATGACGCTGTTGCAATATTGTCGTATGTAGTTTAAAGCGAATTCACTATGTCTTCAATTGCAAATAAGTCCCTAAAGTTTGAAGCAAAAATGAATCTAGGCACATGTATGTTAATATGAATTAAACTCCCTATACATAGTTATCTGTCATTATCAAAAGCTTCAACTGTTATGAGGGATGGAGTGTTGAACACACAATTTTGAAAGATTATGAATTGTCATCGAGAAATTCTTGAAAAATTGTGTTCAACTTTTTGAAAAACCAGATGTTAGAGGACTTCTCTTCTAACTCTAAGGGTAAGCGCACTGATACTTACACTATCCTTTTTCTTGAGCTAAAAACATTGAATGTCTTATAAGAACAGCTCAAGACCGAGAAACGTTAATTTTCTCGTTTTGAGGATAAGTTATAAACCTTCCTTTATTTAAAGTCCAAGTTATGTACTGATATTTGCACATAAGCCATCTAGAAAATTAGAAATTACATGTTTTGAGACTATTTGCAACTCTCGCTCAAACTTCATTTACACACTCGTGTCAATGTTAATCGACATTTCTAAGCATGTAAATGTTATCGATTCCAAGAGACATGTCGAGAAGAATCTTTTTGGAAATTTTCTGTTTTTCTAATTTTGTATTTTCTTTTTGAAGTTTTATATTTTTGTATTTTTGGCTTTTCTTCAAAAATATTTGTACAGGTTGATGTTTTGATGATGATTTCAAGCAGTTCTCATTTTGTCGGAACCTCCTAATTCCGCTAGAGTCAAACATTTCTTACCCAATCCTTCTGACAAGATACTTAAAACTGATCCTCAGGATGGCTTTCGTAAACATGTCAGCTAATTGGTATTCAGTTCTGACAAAATATAGTTCAATTATACCATTTTCAACCTGTTCCTTTATGAAATGATACCGAGTATGGATGTGCTTTGTCCGTGAATGTTGTACGGGGTTGCATGATATTGCTATGGCTGACTGAGAGTCGCAATACAACGGTATTTTGTTGTAGTTGAAGCCATAATCTTGAAGCTGTGTCCTCATCCCAAATCAAAAAACCATTTTTTAAAAAACTTGTGAACAACTTGGCCAGTTAACGCCACGTACGTCTGCCTTGCTAAAAAGACATTGCAGTGTACAGTTTAGTTTCTTTAACATTCCATCTTACTAGCTTAGCACCAAGGAAAACTGTGATCCCTCCAAGAAGTGCTTTCCGAGTATCAATGCATTCCGGCATGATCTGCGTACTGAAAAATGTGTTAGTTCAAAGCCAGAATTCCTTTGGATACCAGAGTCCCATGTTATTGGTACCTGTAGTATTTAATAAGATTCTTTTTAACCTCCTTGAGGTGCTATGTAGTTGGTCGTGCTTGATAAACGTGCACATAGCATACTGCTTGCACTAAGTCTGGTTACTAGATGTAAGTACATGAGTGCCGATTGATTACGATAATCAGATTGCTCTACGGGTTTCTCCACTCAAACTGCACATCTAGTTTGGGTTTTGTAGCCAATGGTGTACCAATAGAGTGACAGTTGTCCATATTATGCTTTTTCAAAATTTCTAAAGCGTACTTGGCTCTGGATTGTTAAAATACTTTTTGGGATGGTGGATTCTGTGGTCCTAAAAGAATTCATCTTCCCCCATTAGATAAGGACATTTCAAATCTACTGTGCATTAACTTTTCAAATCTTTTTGAATATTTAGGGTTTGTAGACCCAAAAATTATGTCATCAACGTAAATCTGCACTAGTAGAATATCCTCCCCGTATTTTATCTTGAATAAAGTTGGGTCAATTGTACCTTTAGTAAAGCCTTTGGACATCAGGAAGTTGGAAAGTTCATCATACCAGGCTCTTGGAGCTTGCTTTAATCCATACAAAGCTTTCCTCAGAAGGTAGACTTTTTCTGGATGATCTGGATCAACGAACCCTTCTGGCTGAGCAACATAAACCTCCTCCTTCAGTGGACCATTAAGAAATGCCGTTTTTACGTCCATCTGATAGATTGGAAAGGACTTGTGTGCTGCGTGGGCAACGAAAATCCGAACTGCTTCCAAGCGAGCAACTGGTGCAAATGATTCTTCAAAATCAACACCTTCTTCCTGAGCATAACCTTTAGCTACAAGTCGCGCTTTGTTGCGAATTACAGTCTGATCTTCATCCTTCTTGTTCTTCCATAACCACTTTAGCTTTATAATCATCTTGCCAAATGGTTTGTCGACTAGTTCCCAGACTTTCAGTCTGTCGAACTGATGAAGTTCTTCCTGCATTGCTTCGATCCATGCAGAATCAGCCATTGCCTCCTTAATGTTCTTCGGTTCAACAATACTATACACATTTCAGGATCTGTGGCAAGCTGTCGTCTTGTTTGAACTGGCATGGTTGGATTTCCACGAACTTGTTCTAATGGATGATCTCTGGTCCACGGTAAATCATGACTTTGTGGTTGATATGAATGACATCGGTTATTATCAATGTTGCGTAGACGACTCACCAATTTCTTGTACGAAAGACTCACCAATTTCTTGTACCCGTGTACAAAAAGGATTGAAAAAGTCATCTTGGTGAAACGATGCATTCGGTGCTTGATCATTGTTGTTTTCCTCAGCGAGACCATGTGTTGGATTGTAATATTCTTCAGTAAGGAATGAAGGAGAATTTTCTTAACCTTGTTGTGATGAATCTTGTCTTTCTGCTGTAGGAACAACTTTTTGTCTTGGGGCCACGGGGTCAGAGTTGTTCAAATCTGAGCCTTTTGTCCTTAAGGAACGAGGCCTGAAGAGACATTTTCAACAGACATCTCTTGTCGTTGTGGTGCGAGGTCTGATATTGTGATCAGACATCATTTTCTTTGTTTCATTCAAAACTTTATATGAATGGAATCAACTATTAAGCGTGTTCTCTTGTTGTAAACACGATATCCCTTCGACTAGTAGAATATCCCACCATGACACATGGATCCCCTTTTTCTTTCATCTTATCCAGATTTTCCCCATTTCTAGTTATGTAACAAATGCAACCAAATATGTGAAGATGTTTTATTGAAGGTTTCCTGTCATTAATGATGTGATACGCCGTCTTTCCATGATTCGATATGATGATTGATCTGTTCTGAGTATAGCATGCGGTTGCAACTGCTTCAGCCCAAAATGATAATGGAAGCTTAGAAGCTGAGAGCATTGTTCGAGCAGCCTCAACAAGAGTGCGGTTCCGTCTTTCGACAACGCCGTTCTGTTCAGGTGTTCGAGGAGTGGAAGTCCCTTTGAAATAAGCATGGAGTGTCTTGTTCAAGAACTCTGTGCCTCTGTCAGTACGGACAGTAATAACTTGAGCTTGAAGATTGCGTTGAATCATCGTGAGAAAGTCTTTGAGAACTTCTGGTGTTTCATCCTTGGATCGTAGAAAAAGAGTCCAAGTGTATCTTGAATAGTCATCAACAATCACCAGAATATATTTCTTCCCATTTATGCTTGCAACCCGCATTGGACCACACAAGTCCATGTGAAGCAAATTCAGCCTTCCTTTGGAACTTGGAACAGCTTTTGACTTAAATGAGCTTCTTTTTGCTTTACTCATTTCACAAGACGAACAAAGTTGATCCTTGACATATTTCAACTTAGGTAAGCCTGTCACAATATCTTTCTTTGATAGTAAGGTGATGTAATCGAAGTTAAGATGAGAAAGTCTTCGATGCCATAACCATGCTTGAGTTGGTGAAGCTTTAGCATGAAACCAGATTAGAGTGATGTAAGTTGTTTCTTGAAGAGTATTCGTGTAGAGATCAGATCCACGATTACCAGTTAGTAAATCGTTTCCCTGAAGATCTCTAACAAAGCAAGTAGATTTCTTGAAAGCAACCTCCAAATCGCATCAAGAAATTGACCCAACTGAGAAATGATTGTGACTTGAGGGCCTAGAGTAATAAACCTAGTTTGGAAATTCTTGATTTTTGAATCAGATTCCCATAACCAATACTTAGTATCAAAATTTCAATATCCAAAATGCCATAACCATAAATAAACCTCCCCCCAACTCCCCCCTAATCTCAATTACAATATCAATATCCACATCTTACCCCCCATCCCTTCATCTAATACCCAATACTCTCCCCCTTCTCCCCACACATTGATAATAAGCAAAGAATTGACCCCTAATAGATACCCAACTCAAAACCTTCCAAATTCACACAAACCTCCAAATACAATCTCCAATTAAACTATTTACACCAATAATCCCACCAAAAAAAAAAGATAGATAACACTTCACCCCACACAAAAAAAATTATAGACCTGATATGAGACAAAAATAATACAAAAAACAAATCATTCCCCTCAAACTACACACCAAAAAAAATCAAAATTCAAACCCACCCCACAAATTATTACCATAGAATGAGAGAGTGTCCACTATTGTAAAATTACAATTAAATCATGTGTTGTATAATATATATAGATATCAGCTCTCGCTCTCTCACACAATTTAAACCATAAAAACCTTCCAACCCAATAAAACTAAATCAAACCTACATACATACTCACTCCCCCCCTCCACATCAACTCCAACCCAACCCAAAAACCACAATCACTATGCACTTACCCCAACTAAATTACAAATTATAGATTCCCATCTCCCCCCACTGTCTCCCGCTCCTCCATGAGTAGTGTATAAATCTCACCTCACCCACACTCCCAAACCTCCCCAAGCCCCCCGGCCACTTTTCATTTTCAGCTCTCTCACACACCATATCCCTTTCAAAAATCTTTGGCCCCGCCCCCCCCCACACTCAAACAAAGCTCCCGCCCACATCAGTGCTGGTTTGCCTAAAACACGACTTATTGCAAATCACCCTCCCCTCACGCATCTAACGTGCACATATGTGCTTTAGAATTGCCTCCAACACAACACAAAATAGAACACCACAGTTGCCTCATGCTTCTAGGAATACTAATCCTCACATGTCTAAATCTTCAGGAGTAATTCACACTACTAGTGTTAGCAGACCACAGCTTAAGTGCTATCAAGTTAAAGATAAGGTCGTGCCAAACAATAGTCATGTGAAGTTTCAAAAGAAGGAAGTAGAAGACCATCATAGGATTTTTAGTATTTCCAAGAAAACAAAGTCTGTAACTGCGTGTAATGACAGTTCAGACTCCAGAACTTCGAATGTAAATGCTGTTTGTGCTGAATGTGGAAAATGTGTGTTTAATTCTAATCATGATGCTTGTGTTTCTAGATACTTGAAATACGTGAATGCTAGAACTAAGAAGCCTAATGTAGTGCCTATTAGTGCTAGTAAACCAAAGAGAAAAGCGAACAAATCTGTTGCAACACCCCATAAGAAAACAGTTGCATCAGATACCACTATTCAGAAATCCAAGAGTTACTATAAGAAGTTGTATGAGAATACAAATCAGGAATGGAAATGGTGGATAGCTAAGAGATGTCCATCAGGTTATACATGGACACAAAAGCCACTTAGGACCAAAAAGATATGGATGCCTAAGATTAGGAAAGATGATGAATCAACAAGTATTAGTCCCACTATAGACATTGTCTCTAGGATAACTAATGTCTTGAAGATATCAAATTCCTTAGGATCCAATTTGTCCAATATTCCATCGTCCTCTAATTCTCTTGCAGATTGTACAACTCATCCTATTCATTGTTGACTCTGGATGCACAAAGCACATGACGGGCAATCTCAAGCTTTTGTGTAATTTTGTAGAGAAATTTCTGGGTACTGTTCGTTTTGGAAATGATCAGTTTGCTCCAATTCTTGGTTATGGAGATCTGATTTGAAGCAAGGAAATGTCACGATCAAACGGGTTTATTACGTCGAAGGCCTCAATCACAATCTTTTCTCCGTTGGTCAATTCTGTGATGCTGATTTGGAGGTTGCTTTCAGGAAATCTACATGTTTTGTGAGAGATCTTCAGGGAAACGATTTACTAACTGGTAGTCGTGGATCTGATCTCTACACAATATCTCTTCAAGAAACAACTTCATCAACTCCAATCTGTTTCATGGCTAAAGCTTCACCAACTCAAGCATGGTTATGGCATCGAAGGCTTTCTCATCTTAACTTCGATTACATCACCTTACTCTCAAAGAAAGATGTTGTGAATGGCTTACCAAAGTTGAAATATGTCAAGGACCAACTTTGCTCATCTTGTGAAATGAGTAAAGCAAAAAGAAGTTCATTCAAAGCAAAGGCTGTTCCAAGTTCCAAAGGAAGGCTAAATTTGCTTCACATGGACTTATGTGGTCCAATGCGGGTTGCAAGCATAAATGGGAAGAAATATATTCTGGTGATTGTTGATGACTATTCAAGATACACTTGGACTCTTTTTCTACGATCCAAGGATGAAACACCAGAAGTTCTCAAAGATTTTCTCACGATGATTCAACACTGTCCGTACTGACAGAGGCACAGAGTTCTTGAACAAGACACTCCATGCTTATTTCAAAGAAGAAGGAATTAAACATCAGACTTCTACTCCTCGAACACCTAAACAGAATGGCGTTGTCGAAAGACAGAACCGTACTCTTGTTAAGGCTGCTCGAACGATGCTTTCAGCTTCTAAGCTTCCATTATCATTTTGGGCTGAAGCAGTTGCAACCGCATGCTATACTCAGAACAGATCAATCATCATATCCACTCATGGAAAGACGGCATATCACATCATAAATGACAGGAAACCTTCAATAAAACATCTTCACATCTTTGGTTGCATTTGTTACATAACTAGAGATGGGGAAAATCTGGATAAGATGAAAGAAAAAGGGGATCCATGTGTCATGGTGGGATATTCTACTCAGTCGAAGGGATATCGTGTTTACAACAAGAGAACACGCTTAATAGTTGAGTCCATTCATATAAAGTTTGATGAAATCAAAGAAATGATGTCTGATCACAACAGTTCAGACCTCGCACCACAACGACAAGAGATGTCTGTCGAAAATGTCTCTTCAGGCCTCGTTCCTCAAGGACAAAAGGCGTCAGATTATGACAACTCTGACCCCGTGCCCCCAAGACAAAATGTTGTTCCTACAGCAGAAAAGACAGATTCGTCACAACAAGGGTTAGAATTTCTCTTCAGTCCTTTACTTGAAGAATATTACAATCCAACACACGGTCTCGCTGAGGAAAACAACAATGATCAAGCACCGAATGCATCGTTTCACCAAGATGACTTTTTCAATCCTTTTTGTACACGGGTACAAGAAATTGGTGAGTCTTCCGTACAAGAAATTGGTGAGTCTTCCTCACGCAACATTGATAATACCGATGCGCATTCATTTCAACCACAAAGTCATGATTACCGATGGACCAAAGATCATCCATTAGAACAAGTTCGTGGAAATCCAACCATGCCGGTTCAAACAAGACAACAGCTTGCCACAGATCCTGAAATGTGTATGTTCGCGCTCACAGTGAGTATTGTTGAACCAAAGAACATTAAGGAGGCAATGGCTGATTCTGCATGGATTGAAGCAATGCAGGAAGAACTTCATCAGTTCGACAGACTAAAGGTCTGGGAACTAGTCGACAAACCATTTGGCAAGATGATTATTAAGCTAAAGTGGTTATGGAAGAACAAGAAGGATGAAGATCAGACTGTAATTCGCAACAAAGCACGACTTGTTGCTAAAGGTTATGCTCAGGAAGAGGGTATTGATTTTGAAGAATCATTTGCTCCAGTTGCTCGCTTGGAAGCAGTTCGGATTTTTGTTGCCCACGCAGCACACAAGTCTTTTCCAATCTATCAGATGGACGTGAAAACGGCATTTCTTAATGGTCCACTGAAGGAAGAGGTTTACGTTGCTCAGCCGGAAGGGTTCGTTGATCCAGATCATCCAGAAAAAGTCTACCTTCTAAGGAAAGCTTTGTATGGATTAAAGCAAGCTCCAAGAGCCTGGATCATGATGTCCTTGTCCAACTTCATGATTTCACAAGGCTTTACTAAAGGTATAATGACCAACTTTAATCAGATAAATGCGAGGAGGATATTTACTAGTGCAAATTTACGTTGATGAATAATTTTTGGGTCTTCAAAACTTTTAAATATTGAAAAAGATTTGAAAGTATAATGCATTAGTAGTTTTGAAATGTCCTTAAATGGGGTGAGATGAAGTTCTTTTTAGGACTACCAGATCCACCATTTCCCAAAAACATAAAAATAAAGGTATTTTTATCAATCAGGCCAAGTACGCTTTAGAAATTCTGAAAAAGCATAATATGGACAACTGTCACTCCATTGGTACACCATTGGCTACAAAACCCAAACTAGATGTAGACTTGAGTGGAGAACCCGTAGACCAATCTGATTATCGTAGTAAAATCGGGTCACTCATGTACTTGACATCTAGTAGACCAGACTTAGTGTAAGCAGTATGCTATTGTGCACGTTATCAAGCACGACCAACTCAAAAGCACCTCAAGGAGGTTAAAAGAATCTTTAAATACCTAAAGGGTACCATTAACATGTGGTCTTGTATCCAAAGGATTCTGGCCTTTGAACTAACTGCAATTTTCAGACGTTATCATGCCGGATGCTTGATACTCCGGAAAAAGCACTTCTGGAGGGATACAGTTCCTTGGTGATAAACTTGTAAGATGGATGTCAAAGAAACAAAACTGCATGTGCAATGTTCTTCGCAGAGGCAAGTACGTTGGGTTTTATCTGCTAAGGTTCGTGCATCAAGTAATGTGGTTTTTTGTAGTTAAACTAGGTTACTTTGAGTTAGGGTTGCACATTGATAGAAGTTCACTAGGTTATTTTGGTGCAAAAATCATACGTAGTATTGAAAGTTTGGTGCAATACTATGGCTTTCAATGAACAAAAATCATACGTAACATTGAAAGTTTAGTGCAGTATTTTTGTTTGATGATTAATGAATCCAAATTAATTCAAATAATACATATTTGCAAGCACGTTTACATGCGATGGAAATTGCATAGTAAACTCGGATGAACCAAAAGAGGCGTCACCCGAATCTGAAGTGGAATGTTGCAGAGTAATCTCATTTTTTAAGGGGAAAGGAAACAAAAGAGAAATGAAGACAAAAAAGAAAAGGAAGAGAAGAAAGGGTTGCAACTCTTTTTGTGTTCTTTAGCTGTAAGGACATGGATAGAAAATATTGCGGGTAAACATAAAAAGTTTGGAGAAAAAGTGTTTTAGAAAACATATATTCTACCTTAACCAAATCATAATTACTCTGGCTCAAACTTCTGCAAGAATGACCCATTAAACTGATCGTGGAAAAACTAACTAAGCATCCAAACACCATCACCTTGGTCCCTTTACTTTTGTGAATCCATTCTTGTATACACTCAAGTACTCAAAGCATCGAGAGATGAAAAAACCAAGTTGATATCATACAACGAAAACATTTAAGCATGTTGTTGGCTGCATATCACCATACATCAATTTATGACATAAGTGTTCATTTAGACGAGTCCTTGAGATTATAAAGGATGAACACCAAACCAATGGGACTATAACACCAATGACATTTCACTGTTTTCCTCACTTTTCACTAAAATAGAAACTTGAGAACAAAGTGGAAGGTGAATGTAGCCGAGCCTTAAGTCGTTGAAGTTAAAACTCAATGTTAGAATAGCCTTAGCTAAATCTGAATGTTGTAGAAGTTGAAGCTGAATAGTATTTAAAATTGTTTCTTAGTGTGTTTGATACCTCATCATGATTTTAAATGGTTGTTTAATACTATATCAAATGTGCCTGACTAAAAATACTTTTATACTTTCAGGGTTTAAAGAAAATCAAGTCTAGGCTATTTTCAAAGTTCGTCACACACACATAAACATTGTCTAATGGTATAATCCGTTAGCTTAGAAATGTTAGATTTATCAGCAAAGTTTAAAAAGCCCGTGTATTACACGGGTCTTCAACTAGTTTCTACAAAATAATAGGGATTGTAAGGTAAAGACTACAATGTGGCTCAATCAAAGTAACCAATTAAAAACTAAATGAAACGCAAGTGGGCGTTACCATTTACAAGATATTCCAAACAACATCTGTGAGACGAAACGTCTGAAATATCTAGATCTCTCTTATTGTACTAGAGTTAAGAAACTGCCTGCGGAAATTGGACGTTTAGAATGTCTGAAAGAGTTAGATATAAAAGATGCAGGAGTATATCATCTCCCTCACAACATTTTTCAGTCAAAACTTAAAAGGCTGTAGAATACCAACGTACTTACCAAAATTTGCTAAAATGAACAACTTACTTTTTTATTAACAATACCACCAACTTACATTCAAATTTTGTTTCATCATGAAACATTTTACAAATTCATATTCCACGCGTCTTTTTCTTTTTTCTTTTTTAATTTCCACATCACCCACTTAACCGTGGCACCCGGTTTATTTAAACGAACAATTTTTCTCACCCGTTTCCTTGAACCCGGTTTGATAACATCTAACGTTAATATAACCCGTTTCCCCTTATATAATAAACCACAAACCCTAATTTCTTCCCCAAATATTCATACGCCCCCCCTGCGTTTCATCCCAAATATAAACCCTAATTTCTAATTAAACACTAATTTTACTTCATTCCCACATCAAAAAATGCCATCTTCATCATCTTCCACTTATTCAAACGTACTTGGAATTGGTCCCACTGAATGCAAATGTCTTCTTCCTCCAATGCAATTAACTTCTTGGACCAAAGAAAACCCAGCCAGAAGATTTGTTGTTTGCCCAAACAGATACGTAAGTTAATTTAATTTTATCAAGCCTTGTATTGTTAGCTAAGTATAATATCATTTTTTTCAGAAAACTGGGGGTCAAGAAATGAAAGTTTTGGGATTGGTATGATGATGAGTTAGAGAATGAGTGGTACAGGAGCCATTTGTATGAGATGTACAGGCTTCTCAATCCATCTCAAAAGAGAGAACTAGCAACTGAGATAAGAAGCCAAGAAGAAGTTGTCCTCCTTCAACTTGAAATGCAGAATCTAAGGGATGATTTGAGGAAAAGTCAAAAGAAAGCATATTTCTAGAAGGCAACTGTGATCATATTTGTTGTGTTTGGTTTTTATCTGTAATGAATTAGGGCTACATTGTGTTAGGTTTGGTATAGGGTGTTAGGACTGTATTTTGTGTGTTTACTAGTATCATCTTTTGTAACAGACCACCCTTTGCTTCAATGAAATGGTATTAATGTTTGTATTAAGGTTTGTGTTAATGTGTGCACAAGAGCATATACAAATGTCCTGCACAAGAACATATTCAAATGTCCTGCACAAGAACATATTCAAATGTCTTGCACAAGAACATATACAAATGTCCATCACATTAACAAATGTCCTACACAAGAACATATTCAAATGTCCCGCACAAGAACATATACCAATAACTTGAAAACAACACAATAGAATACTTAAAACATCATTTTCCATAAATAAAGGTGGTCCACTGCAAAGTATCTTACAAAAAAGGCCACAAAAGTGTGTCCACATGCCTTTGGCCACCATTCTAAGAAATACTTAAAACATCCATTACAAATACCATCCTAAGAAATACTTAAAACATCCATTACAGATACCATCCTAAGAAATACTTAAAACATAGTCAAAGTACATAGTTGCTAATCAGATTCAGAAACATCTAATGCCTTTTCAGGGTTTGATCCAGGGCCCAAATTTTCAAACTTGTTCCTTCTGTTAGCTATCCTTTCTGATCTTCCACGGTTCTTGACATAAATCCTGACCCCATCCACATATGCTTGTTCTTGCCACTTTTGCCTGTTTCTTTTCTTAGATGGTTGTGCTGTTTCATCTGTTGCCTCATCCACTACTTTCCCTTTGCCATTATCAACTGCTGCAACATCTTCATTTGTTGTCTAATCCATATCTGCTGCCACATCTTCATTTGTTGTTTGATCCATTGGTTCATCAGGTTCAACATGTATCATAGACTGTTGTGTTGCTTGAGCAGGGTTATTCTGAGCAGGAAATTGTTCACCATCTCTGCTACCCTCATTACTTCCTTCAATCCAATTCATTGGATGAGTCCAATCCATCCTAGCCTCCCACTCTTCTTGTTCTCTACACCTCCTTACATATTCTTCTTCATTCCTTGATTATTCTTCCACGAATTCTCTAAAAATTTCTTCATCTTGCATCAATTGTTGTTCCTGTATATACCAGCTTTAGAATGTGTTAAACAATTTATTAACAATTTAAAAGAAATTCTATATACATGTTCAGCTGTTAAGTGTCCATCAGATGTAGTTGTTCCACCCCTCCCACCTCCTCTTTCACCCCTCCCACCTCCTCTTTCACCCATACCACCTCCTTTGACACCCCTCCCTGTTCTTCCACCTCTACCAGTAGCTGTTCCACCTCCTCTGACACCCCTACCACCTCTGCTTCCTAATCCACCCCTAGATGTTGTTTCTCCCACAACAGGTTGTCTCTTTCTTCCAGCTGTTTTTCTTTCTGTTGGTGGTTTAGGTTGTGTTTCACTTTTACAAGTTGACTTATTGTGACCCTTTGTCCAGCAATTTGTACAAGTCATTTGCCTGCCTACCCTACTGACTTGTGTGCTATGTGTGTTATTGGTAGTTTCTGTAGGGCATTTTATTCTTTGCTTTTGTGGTCTACCTGGCATCCTTCTATACAATGGTGGTAATGGTGGAACATGATTAGTATTTTTCCAGTACTTAGATCCAATCACTGGTCTTATAGAAAACTGATAAGCATGAAACCAGGCTTCTTGACTATACCAATAACTTACACCATCATCTATGTCTTTGTTCAAATGCATGTAGGAAGCTACAACATGGACACAAGGGACCCCACTTAATTCCCACATTCTACAAGAACATACCTTGTGCTGCAGGTTCACTCCAAAACTATCATCACCACATCTTACTTCCAGCTCTTGGAAGCCACTAGGATACACAATCCAAAACCTACAAAGAGTTAAGTACATTATCAGTTTCTCCTTTAGTGAACTGCATTAAAAAAGAGTTAAGTAGAAAATCAGAATACTGCATACCTTTGTTTCTCCTTTAGTGCCTCAAGCCTTTTCCTTATAATCAGCATTCAACATGGCCTCAACATCTAAGTCAGACAATAACTCTTTTATACCTAAGGACAATGGTGTACCAGTTTTACAATAATACAACCTTTTTACAAGGTTTGATCCCCCTGGAATTAACTTTCTAACAATTTCATAGAGAATCTGCAATGACATACCATCGAAATTAACATCATTGATTTCTCTTGAACTACCCTCTGCGTAAGTCAAAGGGCTGGTAATGAAAATACCATCGTAGTGCATATAAATGCTGAAAACATCCTTCTTTGATTTCTTCGATTTACCTGTAATATATACATTCAAAAAAATTAGGATTTATACAATAATTTAAATACACTTACAAACACAAAAAAATAAGACAAATCATACCACTAGGCATAATTCAATCAATGTATAAGCATCAATTAGGGTATATTTTTGTAGACAGTAAATTGGGGTTTTGAAGAGAAATTGGGGATTTTGTGAAGTCAACGAGTAGAAAGATTTGTAATATAGATGTTATCAAACCGGGTTCAAGGAAACGGGTGAGAAAAATTGTTCGTTTAAATAAACCAGGTGCCACGTCGGTTAAGTGGGTGATGTGGAAATTAAAAAAAAAAGACGCGTGGAATATGAATTTGTAAAATGTTTCATGATGAAACAAAATTTGAATGTAAGTTGGTGGTATTGTTAATAAAAAAGTAAGTTGTTCATTTCGGCAAATTTTGGTAAGTACGTTGGTATTCTAGAGCCTTTACCCACTTTCTTTTCTTAAAGTTATTCTATTTTCATAATATGTTATTTTTGTTCACATTGTTGATTGTTTTCATAAGGTTGGACTTCATGTCACAAGGTTGACTTCTTTAGAAAGTCAAACTGCATCTCAAACTGCTATCTTGATGAAAATGGTAGAATGTTTATACGAGTTTGGATATAATTATGGTAGACTGTTTAAGTGACAAAGCTATAAATATGTTGTAAATTAGGATGGATATTGTTTAACATGAAAAAGTTGAGTTTTGTGTCAGATCATTGACTTTCGACAACTATACTGGTGACTTGGTGAGTGGTGTCAAGGGAATTGACAAGTAGTAACTAGTAACCGGGTTGTCTGAAATTTGAAGGGTCAAAATACTTTATGCTAATCAGTTGATTGGTACTTCAATCTTATGTAATGGTAGTGTTCAAGTTTTGGTTTTTACCCTTTGGCGACAAGGTTTTAAACAGTAAGTTTGCACTTTGCAGGCCATAGAACCTAACGATTAGAGCGTAAAAAAGAAACAAATATTAAACGTTAAAAACAATGATGTACTTTAGTGCAAATAAAATTTCCCAAATCATAAGTTCAATGGCATCTACTTCAGCTTCATCCGTTCGAAAGAGCTTTAAGTATGATGTCTTTTTAAGTTTTAGAGGCGAAGACACTCGTAACACCTTTGTTGGCCATCTTTATAAAGCTCTTGAGCAAAATGGGATTGAAACGTACAAAGATGATGAAAATATCAAGAAAGGGGAAACGATCGACAACCAGCTCATTAAAACCATTGAAGACTCAAGATTCTTGGTCATTGTGTTCTCCACGAACTATGCGTCTTCATCTTGGTGCTTAGATGAGCTCGTAAAGATTATGGAGTGTCAGAAGACAACAGCTGAGCAAACTGCTTACCCAATCTTTTATGATGTGGATCCCACCGAAGTCCGCAAACAAAGTGGGCTAGTCAGAGAAGCTTTTACAAAACATGAACATGAAGAGGCGCCCGGGAAATGGAGAGAGGCTTTAAAAGAAGCAGCCGATCTGGCTGGCTGGGAGTTGAAGAAGACTGCTGATGGGTAATTGCTCTCGGATGTTATTTGAGTCTTGTTAAATGGATCTCATGTTTTATAGTCTGAGTTTTTAACTCAAACATGAAATGTGAATATATTCCTAGATCTAAAATCTTAAATCAGTCATTTATGTGCATGGGATTTAAGCAAGCTAATGAAATCTTCTTTAATGTTTTATAGGGATGAATCTAAACTGATCCAAATAGTCGTTGCCGATATCTTTAAAAAGTTATGTTCTATCAATTCAAGTGTTGATGATGGGAAGTTGGTAGGCATGGAGATGCGAATAAACAAGGCTCTTTCTTCTTTGGAAATTGGTACCGAAGATGTTCGCATGATTGGAATTAAGGGAATTGGTGGTGGGGGGAAAACAACTTTGGCCAGAGCTGTTTTTGACCAAATATCCAATCAGTTCGAGGGAAAAAGCTTTGTTGAAAATGTCAGGGAATCCTCAAAACCGTCTTTGTCCGGCTTGAAGAAGTTGCAAAAGCAAATCCTTATGGATGTTTTCAGCGATCAAGATATCACCATTAGTAGTGTTTCCAGTGGTAAAAACACGATGAGACAGATGTTACATCGTAAAAAGCTTCTTGTTGTTCTAGATGACGTGACTGATACAAAGCAGCTAGAGGCGTTATCTGGTGCATCTAACTGGTTTAAGCCGGGAAGTAGAATCATCATTACCACACGAGATGAGCAAGTGCTAGTAGCCCACCGAGTGAACTTCATTCATAACTTTGTTCATAAAATCAATTTGTTGTCGCCCGATGAAGCAATTTGCCTCTTCAGTAGGTATGCATTTGGAAGAGACATCCCGATTGAAGGGTACAAAGACCTATCAGGAGAAGTTGTAAAATATGCTGATGGCCTTCCTTTAACGATAAAAGTTTTGGGTTCATTTCTCTGTGGTCAAGATGAGCTAGAGTGGAAAGATGCCTTAGAAAGATTAAAAACAATTCCATTAGAGGCAACTATGGAAAAATTGGAAATAAGCTATAATGGTCTCGAGGATGATTACAAGGAAATATTCCTGGACATCGCCTGTTTACTAGAAGGGTGGTATAAAGACGAAGCAATCAGAGCGCTTGAAAGCTGTGGTTTTCACGCTAGGAATGGTTTAAGAGTTCTTGAGCAGAAATCTCTCATAAAAGTTTCCAAATATGGGGTATTGGACATGCACGACCATATACAAGAAATGGGCAGGCATATTGTTCGCCGTTTGCACCCTGATGAACCTCACAGACATAGCCGATTGTGGATTGATGAGGAAATTGAAAATATATTGGCTAATGACTTGGTAAGGATTTATGAAACTTAACACATTTACTTTTGTTATGAAACATATTTCATGGCCATTGCTTTTTGGTCTACAGGGTACCGAAGAAACAAAATGTATAAAAGTGAGAACAGAGGATTTACATGTGAAAGGTCTAGCCAACCTGAAGAAGCTTAGGTTTCTCACAGTGTATTCCACAAATAATGAGTTATCTGGAAGTGAAGATGATTGTTATGGTAGTGACCAGGAAACCGATGAAGTTAGCCAATACCTTCCAAATTCCTTACGATTTCTCAGATGGAGTGGTTATCCTTTCCGGAGTTTTCCGAAAACATTTCAAGCAAATAATCTTGTTGGACTTGAACTACATGACAGCAATATCGTACAACTTTGGGAAAGTGGAGAAGAAAAGGTATTTAATTTATAATGGTTGTTTCACATGATTAACCATGATGTTGTATATCTATTCGCCTTTCATTACACCGATATTCATCTTTCTTTTTTGTTGTGTGTGTGCTTGATATAGGTTCTTTATAAGCTCAGGTTCCTCGACATTTTTGACCTAAAGGTGAGGACCCTTGACCTTAGGTTGACTACAAATCTCGAGATGTTACGTATTATCGCATGTGAGGATTTGGTAGAACTTCGGATGCCAACTGAAAGTCTAAAGCTCAGGTCCATCAACCTCACGCTTACCCCAAATCTTGATAAGCTATGTCTCATAAATTGTCATGATTTGGTAGAACTCCTCATGCCCAAAGAAAGTCAAAATCTTAGAATTTTCGAACTTAATCATTCAAAGTTGGAAACTCTTCGCCTTGGGATTACTCCAAATCTCGTAGAGTTAATTCTTGAAGATTGTAATGATTTGGTAGAACTTCACATGCCCACTAAAAGTCTAAAGCTTAGATCCCTCAAACTTAGTCATTCAAAGTTAAAGATCCTTAATTACTCCGAATCTTGCAGAGTTAATTCTTGAAGATTGCAATGATTTGGTAGAACTTCACATGCTTGCTAAAAGCGGAAATCTTAGATCCCTCAAACTTAGTAATTCAAAGTTAAGGATCCTTGACCTCGGGATTACTTCGAATCTTGAAGAGTTAATTCTTGAAGATTGTAAATACTTGGTTAAACTGCACATGCCCGCTGAAAGTCTATATCTTAGATCCTTTAAAATCAGTCATTCAAACGTAAGGATCCTTGATATCGGGTTTACTCCAGATCTTGCAGAGTTAATTCTTGATGATTGTAATGATTTGGTAGAACTTTACATGCGTGCTACTTGTTTAAACATCATATCTCTCGACCTCTCATACACAATCTTCAGGAACCTTGACCTCAGGATTACTCCAAATCTTAAGTCGCTAAGTCTCAAAGATTGTCCTAATTTGATTGAACACATTCCCTCTGAATGTACACAGCTCATTTCCCTCATTCGTTCAAAGTTGAGGACCCTTCACCTCGGGAATAGTCGGAATCTTGTCGATGTAAATCTTAAAGCCATATGTCCACTGAATGTCCAAATCTTAGATATCTTATACTAAGTCATTTAAAGTTAAAGACCCTTAACCTTGGGATTACTCCGAATCTTGGGACGTTAAGTTTAAGATATTGTCACGATTTGGCAGAACTTCATATTCCCACTGAATGTCTAAATCTTAGATCCCTTGAACTAAGTGATTTAAAGTTGACGACCCTTCACTTTGGGATGAGTCCGAATCTAGTGGAGCTAATTTTGGCATCTAACCGTTTTAAATATCTTCCAGATAGCATTTGTATGTCGAAACACCTAAAATATCTTAGAATTCGACATTGTGATCATCTTGGGAAGTTACCTGAAGATATTGGCAGATTGGAATGTTTAGAGGAGCTATATTTGTGGTCTGAAAGTATTGAAAATCTTCCAGGCAGCATTTGTATGTTGAAACACCTGAAATCTCTTGAAATCAGATGTTTTCTTCTTGAGAAGTTACCTGAGGATATTGGCCAATTAAAATGTTTAGAGAGGCTAAACGTAAGTGGGTGTCACCATTTACAAGATATTCCAAACAGCATATGTGACATGAAATGTCTGCAATATCTAGATCTCTCTTATTGTACCAGAGTTAAGAAATTGCATGAGGAAATTGGATGTTTAAAATGTCTACGACACATAGATATAGCAGATACAGGAATAAATTATCTCCCTCGCAGCATTTTTCAGGTAAAAGGTCTGCGTATTTTTGGGTCCAGGGAGATTTTTAAGGCATCTGGTATTAGATCAGAACTACAAACAATTTTCACAGGGAAAAGATTAAAAGTATATATATTTATAACTTGAAATAATGTAGCCATTCTGTACTTTATTTTCTTAAAGTTATTCTATTTTCATAGTATGTAATTTTTTGTTCACATTGTTGATTGTTTATAATGAACTCGATGTTCGATCTCAAGGCCTTGCATCTCAATCTCAACTTTCCTGTTGTATCTACATGAAGATGTTAATAGTAGGATTGATTAGATTATTATTTAGAACTGAAGTTAGATAATTTTATTTTTTGGACTTCATATCACAAGACTGACTTCTTTAGAAAGTCAAACTGCATTCATAACACAGGAAGTTTTTTCTAACAAAAAATATCAGAACATGATTTTGAAACTTGTAACATTCAAGGTTTGAGTTAATAAGTTAATGCATGATGTTCCGCTTACAGAGTTGACTTCTTCAGAACTTCAAACTGCTATCTTGATGAAAATGGTAGACTGTTTATACGAGTTTGGATAAAATCATGTTAAAACAAAAAGGATTCAGTAAGACTGTTCAAGTGATAAAGTTGTCATAACCATGTTTCAGTTTGTATAAATATGTTGTAAATTGGGATGGATATTGTTTAACATGAAAAAGTAAAATATACTAGAGTCAAACATACTAGACCAAAAACCATGAACATGTCTCATGGAGCATAGCAGGCCAACCAAAGCAGAAATTAAAACAACCAACCAAGAAACTGCATATCAAGATATCAAGGCTACTCAACATGATATACTACTGTAACCATAACCAAGAAACTGCCCAGCAAAACAACCAAGCACAGTAAACCGCCTTTATGTAGTCTACTAGTCAGAACAAAAAACAAAGCTATCCCTCCTGATACATTTAATCCTGTGATTATTAAAGATTCTAACTTTCAAGTACAAAGTATAAGGCCATCTGTTTTAACCAAGTAACCAAGCTCCCACAACACATATTCATCAACATATACCCTCCATTGAATATTCCATATAGGTTCGGTGGGAGGCGAGTAAGGATGCTCTATATGCCAAAAGGGCAATTTGCAGCTCCTAGTTGAAATAGACAAGAGAGAAGGATTTTTTCCGGGCCTTGTGTGAAATGATTTGTGGTTTAGTACGGCCGTATGACGCGTGTCTATAAGACACCAAGGGAGAGCAAATCATTCACGGAGAACAAGAAAGGGCGAAGGTATTATGAGGTTAATATATCCATGCCTAGCACTTTCTAAAAATATCAACAATGTGCGAATGGATATAGCCATATACCCGGACTCAACGAAAAGGTTTGAGTTAAGGAAAATCACTAATTGGGTATTATATTGGTTTTTGTGAGCCGGGTACTTCAAAGTCTTGCCAGTGACCTCTTGGTACGGAGAAAGATATCCACGTTGATGTCTTGCACAAGTGAACTTTGTAAGGATAATGTGCAAGCACACAACGATCTTTCAACCACTCGCCTTCACAGAAATGCCGAAGGGTCACACCGGTGCACACTAAACAAAATATAGCAAGCGGATTTGAGAAACGAGTTACAGAAATAAAATGAGAGTAACGAGGAAATAAAAATACGTCGTCAGTTTCCTTTGAGGATTAAACTGTTATAACCCGAAGCTTAATATTTATCATGGACATATCAAGCGCACCTTAGCGGACCTCATTGCTTAATATTTATCATGAACACATCAAGCGCACCTTAGCGGGCCTCATTACGTGACAGTTAAAAACACCTTTAACTAGACCCGTTCAATATAGCCGAGTTCCTTCACCAAAAGTTGAAAATCGATAAATTCAACTCTCCATATATAAACCAAAAAGGTAAATTAATCACATGTCAGTACAACAACACAATACCCATATCTCGTAGCGAGGTATGAGAAGGTAGAATGTAGACATATCCTACACCTACACCAGGATAAACCCGAAAGTAGGGAGATTGCTTCCAAGAAGGCATCCGGCAAATGTAAGTGTGCGGGTGAGTGCTCATAGTGCATGTGTAAAAGTGTGCAATAACAAGGATAAAGAGTCTAAAAAACATACAACGAAAAGCAACCATACAAGCATACGAAATTGATAGGCAAAACACCATAAAAAGAACTTAGAAGAAAAAGGACAAAAACATATAAATACAAACGCCGCAAGAAAAATACATAGAAAAGATACAGCACTATTATCACATGCCACTAGTTCAGTAAATATACCATAACCTCTATTCGACATGAAAAATAATCTAAAATCACACAAACATACCAGACGTTTCGACAAATATTATACATTTACTCACATGTGTTTCTAACATACAATTTTATAACAAGTTCTAAAGTTTAATCAGTAGTTGTGAAAACAAAAATACAGAAGTCAATGACGCGAAATTCAGCCGGAAAAATACGCATCAGCAGAGAAAATCGAAGAATAACTCAACTAAAACCAGACGAAAGGAAACAAACTGCAGGAAGGTCTGGTATTTAGTCCTAAAATTAGTAAATCTAACAGGTCTCAAGACCAATGTTGTGTGTTAACCTGCTTGCTAACCTATTGTTGCTCTTTGTGTCTCTTCAACAGCTTGTACATCCCAAATACGTTCTTCTCCTCCCACATAAACGGTATGAAGAATGATCTGTGTAAAGGAGGTGAAAATTCCCGATCTAGGTATGGCAATGCTGCAACCACCTACAGAACAAATACTCATCATTAAAGGTCACAAAATAGGCAGGACAGTTGGATTAAGTAACATGTAAGGAGACGTTCTGGATTGCATAGCTCTAGCTTATTCATATGGCAATCACTTTAAAATAAGAACCTATATATGTGTTCAGTATGGGTCGCAGCTAGTCATGTCAGATAATCCTACAAACACCTTTTTCGTCTATTTTTTGAATCGTGTTATAAATTAATACGGAGTAAAGGCTTAAATATTAGTATATAAACTATATTATTACAATAAAAGTATAATTATGTGAATAGTAGCAATTTAGAAGGTTGTACACGATAACAACACACTTTCAAATGAAGAGCTAATAAGCTAAGAGTAACATTTTTACCCATTTGATCCTTAAGAGAAACGAGTAAAACATAATCAAAGTGAAGAAGATAGTACCTCCCATTTCGACAAGTCACTTCCTCGAGAAAGAAAAGGTCTTTGAAGCTGCAGCTCGACAAGAAAATCACACCTTTCAACGTCCTGGAGCTGTTAACAGATTGAAAATACTTATAAAAAATTCTGAAACACCGGTTAACATTAGTGAAAGAAGAAAGACTCAAAAAAAAAAAAAAGGAAGAAGAAACATGCTTACAAATTGGTCAGGCGACGCCTTGTTTTTACTGTTAAAATATGGTGGTGCTGCTGAAGTTCCGCCTACGGTTGAATTGAATGGGAAAGGTAGTAGGCCCCTGAAGCCATCATCAATCCACCTAACTTCACCCACATAGTCTGGTATGAAAAAGGAAGATGGAAAACGGTGCCACTCACTCCCTACGCAGACCACTGCACCTGCATTGATAAAGACCAAAAACAAGTCATCATGGATTACCTGAATGTGTGATGATGACAAGACCATTGCAGAGAAAAGGATTACGAGGTCACGAGCCGACATAACAGAAAGTTAATTACACATTCACTTTCGAGGTTAGCTTTATTACTGCCTCATCGCATAACATTTATACCAATTCCATTATAGGTCAGATCTTAGTTTTGGTGAATTTTAGTGTCAAAATTAACTTATTTGCCCATTGTTACTACGCATAGCTGATAATTTATTTGAAAGATTGTTCTTTAGTACAATTTTTAATACAATTTTTTCTATCCATTTTCATAAGTAGCAAAGCATTACTTACAAAACTATATTCTTATAATACTTAAAATCCTTGATTAAAAATGATTTAGGAGGTTGTGGGCACTACAATATTATTTTACCCTAATTGAGCTAAAACAGAGCCTGGATCAACTCATTCATGAGTGGGAATTGCCCTCTTTAGAGGACATTCAACGAATTCTATAAATAGTCAACCATGTATACAAAGCTATGGTTCCTTCCAAACACTATAAATTCATGGTATGTGTATCATGAGTTTATTTCTTGGAACTTCAGGCTTGCAGCGCCAATAATTCGATTGAGATTAAAGAAATACCATTCTTACCAGTTCCAGCATCGTCATGATGTTCGAAGTGCTTGTAAATCTCTAAAGGAGCACCATAACCATTTACGATGGAGAATGTCCTAGAGTGAGAAACACACAGAATGAGGCCAATAAACAATGGTCTCGTGAATTTAGCAATCTGCAGAAGCAAGAGGTTAGTTACTACCATAACCGACAATGAAATTGTTAAACAATAATTCATGCACTACACACAACTTATGCCTACATTGTGGAGAAAAGATTGTTCACTCTTATAGCGGTCATAAAAGAAATCAGGAAAGCTTTCAATGACAGCTGCAGCAGCAACACATATAAGAGGGTAAATAGGATAAAGAAACCTGCAATTCAAAGAACCATTCAGCTAAAGTCAGACACTTCTTGTTAGAGCCTAAACTTCCAACGCTAAAAATCTGATCTTCAAAAAATACTGATTCAATAATACTCGTAATATGTTTTTTAGCATGTGTTTCAAAATCATTTGGAGAGGGCAACACATACTTACAATGAACCTAGCATAAAACAAGAGACATGAACTTAGAGAGACTGTACCACCTTAAGCCATATCATAGATTAAAACCAATTATCACCGGGGATTCCCTGTTATTAGATAAATAAAAAAATAGACAAACTGGCTGACCTTTCTTCTTTGTGTGGCTGCAAAGACATGAACGCCAACCAGATATAAACAGGAGACACCACAATTAACAAGTCAGGAGCATACTTCTTCTTTGTAACAGGTAGAGTAGCCACGAAGAGCAGTGCAAGAACAAGAGCAAAATTGAAGTTATTAAATCCATTCTTCAAGTAGTATAATGGTCCTTCTGTTCCATACAGATGACTCTCACCACCTCCCAACACATTATACACCAACAAATTCATAACAGAAGACGTCCATTTTCCATAGTAATGGTAGTCTACAAGTGCCGAGAGTGCCTGGACAAAATTTCACACCATTAACATGATTGGAAACTTGGATAAATACAAGTTTAAACCCCTCAGTCCAACAAAATGGCAAAATGAGTGAGTGGGCGAACAGGTTGGATCACGGGTCAAAACAAGTATCTTTTGTGCAGGCTGTGTAGCATTGACATGAAACACCTATGTTTTGATATTTTATAAAAGATAGTGGGAAGATTTAGTTACATTATATTGTCTTATTTCATATACAATCTAAGATTTTAAATAGAATGATCTACGAGGTTCTGTGCTTTTTTGCTAGTTCTCTCGTTTTACCCATTACAGATGTAACACAACCTAAATCATGCCATTCATAAGCAAAATGACGAATAATACCAACTCTGTTTCCAACAACAAAAAAAGGACTTATACAACCAGCGGTAGGTTATTAAAAGCATAACACGAACACGAGAATATGTAAAGGAAAGCTTACACACCAACAGTGTAAGAGAAATAAACGTCCCAGAGAGAAATGCTTGTTTGAATCTTCTATGTAGTGAGTACACCGTTACTGGAAGAAAAGCAAGGATTGAAAATGGCCAACCAAGAATGACACCAGTTGCTGCAACAGCAACAGCAGTGGCATGTCTACCAAAAAGGAACAGAGCTGATGAAAGAGATATAGCATACATTGAGAAAGAGCTTGGCAAAAAACCTGCACAGCAAGGAGAGTTGGAGGTTATAACGTATCAATCAAAAAACAGATATACCATCATTCATGAACTCAAACTTTAAAAAGCATTGAGCAGAATTAAGTATCATAGAGACCATCTAGCACTTAATTCACTGCTTGCAAGAAAACGCAAGAAAAAACTGAATCGTTTAAACCCCAAGATACACCAAAGCCTTACACGTGACCACTTAGACCACATCTTTAAAACTGCCTCAGGTATAAAATAATGCAGAAGCTACTAATAAAGTGAAACATAAGAGACTGGGCTACTTACTTGTGCTAGCGAAAAAGCAACCACTTGTTAAGCACAAAAAGGCAAGTGTATAGCAAGCAAGGCGTTTCCCATACTTTCTCGAAATTGCTACTACCAAGGCAGCTTCAGTTATAACAGAGAGAAGACCAAGAAATATTCTCACAGCATAAAATACTTTTACCTGGAATGAGGTCAAGAATTGATTACTTTATGTTAATGATGATAATAGTCAACATACTTATACATTCGATAAATAAAGCACGTATAAAATTTTGTACTTTTTCCTCCTCAAGCCAACTGAAACATAATGAAGCCGGCCAGCCCACCAAATAATGGAAAATGATGTACAGGTATGAGCGCAACGCAAACTCAGAACTGCAGAAAAAAAAATACACATATGATATCAAAGAAAGGAAAATATAAAAAATTCGTAAATAAGAACATTAACATCATTCAAGCACTTCACATAGGCTAAAACAGATACTCAGGAACCAAAAATGTATGCATATTGAAATGAGCTAGCAAAACCAAAAGGAACTAAAAACAATTTACCAGCGTAATTGCTACTTGTATTTGACATGCATATGGAGGCCTATTATGCAATCACTCAATTTCACTAACATTTTGGTCCACCCTATACAGATGGTGCCCGAATGGTTAATAGCACACACCATCAGCCCTGCTGCAGTTATAAGGCTATCACCACAGTTCGAATTTGCCACCCTAATTGTTGTGGTTGTACATAAGATTCGGAATATGATGAAGAGAGGATAGTGTATAACTGCTTACGCCACTAATATCTTATATTATATAGCATATGCTTGTCTACATAAAGCACACGAGGCACGTTATGATTAATTCAACCTCAGATATGTGGCCCCAAATGAATTGTATACTGACACTCATTGTTACTTTTCTCATATAGATAATTCAAAGACACTATAATTTCTAAACGTGGTTGTTTAGCCGAGTTGTGCATCTAAAAGAATTGGAAATACCACTCTTAAATCTTGATAAGGACTACAGAGCAGTAAACATTCATGAATGCGACTGCCAAGCAGTCTAATCAGTAAATTGTCTGGGCACCTAACTTAGACATTATGTGCTTTCTATTTAGATAAGGTTTGTTATACATTTCGAGCTCGTTTTTTTAGTTCTGGCTCCTACATTCAAATATAAAACTACAAATACCTAACAATATATTAAAAAATAATAACCTAACACCTCAAACAAATATTCAAATTGTAACAACTACATAAGAAAAAGGTACTAAATTTTGGGTCAATTTGAATTAAACGTATTTATCTATTTTTCCTCAATTTAATGTATCCAGCTTATTTTATGTGCAATGTAAGGTTTTTTGAATTTTCAAAAGAGGTTACGATACACAACATGAATTAATCATTTCGGCTAAAAAAAATGACTGGTAATATCTTTCCAAAGGTCGAATAAACTTTAGATTGCATACAAAATTATAGAAAATTAAGTTGGATACCTTAAATTGAGAAAGAAAAAATAAAAGTAACATCACATAACTCAATACACAGCAAAAACCTAACATGTTTTTAAGCTTGATAAAAACTCGACTAGTTTGCACATCTAAGGGTGTTTGTTTCGGCTTATATAGCGTGGTTATGGCTTATTTGGTTTTGGGCTTACGTTTCATAAGCTCATTTTTTTGTGGCTTATTTAAACTTTTCGGCTTATATATGCTTATAGCTTATACAAGTTTATTATGACATGATAAGCTTATATAAGGCGAAAAGTTTAAAAATAAGGCGAGCTTATGAAACATAAGCCCACAACCAAATAAGCCATAAACACACTATATAAGGCGAAACAAACACCCCCTAATATTCATTAACAAATAAGATTAGGAGACAAACCCGAATAGGTCGATAAAAACACGACTAGTTTGCACCTCACCAACTACAAGTAACAACAATTAAAAAACAAAAGGGTTAATTGCCTAAAAATGTATTCTACTTGCCGCTTTTTGTCATTGTATGTAGACAACTATTTTTTTTGTCATTTTGTCGCTCAACTTTTGAATTCGTGCTATTGTGTGTATTCTGCATGTAAAATGACCATTTTACCCGTCAAAATTTGAAGAAAGTGAGGGTAAAATGGTCACAAAATAAACACAATAGCACGAATTTAAAAGTTGAACTACACAGTGACAAAAAAAAAAGTTGTCTCATACAATGACAAAAAGTGACAAGTATAGTACATTTTTAAGCAATTAACCCAAAACAAAATAAATGAAATGCAGTAAATACCTATATTCCCAAGTTTGAAAACCAGATTTATAAATCAAGTAATGCAAAGGCTCCCAATAATTAAAAACCTCATCACAATCATGAACTATATTCGTTGTTGCACTCAAGTATCTCAACAAACCCAGCGCTAAAACCGGTAACATCCATGACAAGCCCGGTTCAGTTTCAACAACCGGTTTTTCAGCTTTAGGTTTATCGGTTTTCTTGTAACTGTCTGATGACGTGGATGGGAGCAACCGATCGGGTTCTGATTGTTTTCTTCGTGTGATTGATGATGACATTGCTTCGTGGTTAAGTTAAGGGGATCAGTGAAACACACTGTTTTTATGCTTTTGGTTTTGGGGATTATATAATTGGAAATGGATTGATGGGTTCGTTGGGCGGTGGAATGGGCTAAAAATGAAGCTCGGCCGAGTTGAAAACCGCCTTTGAGTAAAACATGAATCAAAAACCGAATCGAAATGAACTAAGCAAAATTGAAACTGAATCGAACCAAGTAAAACCGAACCGAATAGATAGTTTAGGCGTATTTTTCTTGGTTTTAACCTGAAAACGAACCGAACCGAGCAAAACCGAAACTGAAAACTATAAATATACAAAACCGAACCGAAAATGGTCGGTTCGGTTTCGGTCAGTTCGGCTCGGCTCGATTTGTCGGTTCGGTTCGATTTTCGGTTGGTTTTACTCAGCTTTAAATTTTAGTAGCCGAGTTCGAGTCAAGCTCACACAAAGACACAGAGTTGTTTATACTTTATGCCCCTATCCCCTTTAAATTTTTTGTAGAAATTCACATTTTCTTCTCGTGAAAAAGTACTTCCCGCCACATGTTTTGTATATATACTTATCATTTCAACTACAGTCAGTATATAAATAACAAATCATTTGTAGAAAAAACTAAAAGAAAATTTGTTTTTTTAGTTTAATTATTGTATGTTACAAACTTTTTCAATTATATTATAATTATTTTACGTTATATGCATAAACGTTACATCAAACACTTAACTAAAATATTCCAATTATAGTTTTTTGTCGTTATAAAATTTCGTTACTATGCACGGATACTTATCTAAATTATTATTTTTGACATAATAAAGATAATTAAGTAATTATGCATATATAAAAGGTTAAAAGTATACTTTTTGAAGCTCGGACCAAAGTCTATTCAAGTACCTGAAGTTCGAATTGTTTAAATCAAGTCAATTTTGATAATTTGCAATTTGATGTCGAATAGATCGTGAGTTGTTTTGTCTAAATTAAACCTTTTTCGCGACTCACATGACACACTTCAAAAAGAATATGCAAACATTTGATGTTGATCACTTGTTTGCTTGTCGTTTAGTCTCATTTTTCATTAGAGCATTTGGTACGGTTGGCCTGGTAGCTTTCGCGCTACCGGATAGCGCCATCGGATAACGCGAGCCTCACATCGCAAATTGGGTCATCGGTTTTGGCGTCGTCCCAGCCAGCCTACAAGATCGGTAATTTTTTTTCAACTGTGAACGAAAATGTAAAAGAGGAGGGGGGGAGGGGGTCAAAACTAGTCGTTTTCCGGGTATGTTTGGCGAAAATAGCTGTAGCAGTGGGCAATAGCGGTGAGTAGTAGCCGTGAGCATTAGCTGTATTTTTTTATAAAAACGTTTGGTAACGTAGTTGTGGTTGTAATTATAATGTGTAAAACAGCTCTTGAAAGCTCAAAGCTCCTAAATGCTACTTCATGGAGCTTTGGAAAAAGAGCATTCCGAAAAAATAGACAAAGCTACATGTTGCTTGTCAAACGAACATTAAAATTTATAACGCTCAATGCTCACCGCTTCTAAAAGTTCCTCACCAAACACGCCATTCATCAAAATACTCATTTTTTCAATTTTTTACCATTTAAAAATTCTATAAATATCTCATTAATCTTTCATTTTTTCACACACTTCTACATCAATTTCTATCTCTAAACTCAACAATACTTCTTTTACGTTTGCCTCTAAACTAACAAAAATGAATCCCAATCAACAATGGATGAACTCCATGCTCCCCGACCCGCAAAATCAAATACCGAATTCCTCATCTTCCTGTAATCTAAACACACCAACATCTGCAAATTGCATCACCTCAAACGTCAACCAACTTCCATCATTCGGTTTACCATACCAAATCCCAAACCAATTTTCCAACTTTAACCCATTTGCCAACCAATTAACACATGAGCAACATCAACTATGGCAACAATTTCAACTTCCATAACAATTCCGACAAACTCAAATTTACCAACAACAATATTAACCACTATACCAATCTCAATTTTCTCTAAAACAATCCCCACAACCCCAACAATGCGAAGCCGCCAGGCTGTTGTCACCCAAAAACGTACCAAGAGCAAGCCAAGAAACCTTGGGAAAAGAAAACTGCTATATGTCGTACGCTTTGAAGCCAAAACGAAGAGTTAATGTTGGCGGAATGTTACATGCAAGTATCCGATGATCCCAGTGTCGGCTCCGACCAAAACAATGATACGTTTACTTCAAAGTTTGTGACCACTTCAATGAGCAAGCTAAGAATAATGGTTATACGGAGCGTAGACGGGAAAGTGGACTCCTATAAATCGAGAAGTCCGGAAGTTTAACTCGCTTGTCGAATAAACTGCGACGCTTAGCGGCGAAAATGATGAAGATATGATGCGCATGTTGATATTTTGTATCAGGACAACGAGGGGAGAAATGTTGCTAAAAATAAAGCTTGCGATTTTTTAAGACAAACATATATGGAAAAATCTCGATTCGACACAAACAAGAAGAACTCGAGATTTTTCGGAGATGATGCTTCGCCGCATCCACTCGACAAAGAAAGAAAGTATAAAAGTCAACGTTCTTCAAATTCATCTGCCACTTCTGGTTCACAAGAAATGTTTCACGAAATGATGCAACAACAATTTATTTTATACCGTGAGGCGAAGAAGCGTCAAATGAAACGCACGACTATGGCGAGAGTTGAATATCTACGATCTCAAACACAGAACGAGGACTTGAGTCCATGCGTGTCCTAACACTTTTTCATATAGCATCAACTCTATAACACGAGGGCGGGCACCTGGTGCTCTTATAGTGATTCAAAAAGTTCTACATTACGAACTACACTGTCCAAGACGATACATTGTGGTCTTTGTTAGTGCGCAAAGGTACGAGATTATAGATAACAACGGTTTTGGATTAAAGCCAGAGAAATTGACAAATAGATACAGTAGTTTATTTATTGATGGATCAGGAATACAAAAAAGGAACAAAACTCATGGATAAACTCCATACCCACAGATCTTGTACTGTGATTCCAATACACAGTACACAAAGCTTATTGAATAAACATATGCCTTGTAAAAAGAGAGGATCATCTCAATTGAACCATTTATTCGAAACATACAATTATTCATCCGTTTCGTGAACAAGATACCATCAACAACCATCGTCCTCGACAACCAGGGGTTCAATCCAAATTTCCCTCGTCAGACACAACAACTCGAAAAGTACACGTTAGATAAACATTAAAAGTATAAGCATAACATTGATAGGTTAACCCGTGTTTTGCATTCCAGCAGCAATACCCTTCATGGTCAAAATGAGTGTATCTTCCAAGCCCGGTGCATACTCACTCTTTGGGTTTAGCTTAATGAGGTCATTACCGGGTTTGCTGCTTGGTTCAGCATACTCTTTGCAGATATGAGGCCTCAACGTGACATGAAAGTTTGGATCACGGATTCGCTTCAAAGTGTAAGCTTGGCACACGTTAAGAGTTGTGATGTATGAGTCACGTAGACGGAGCCTTTGTCTCAAGTAGGGATCACCTTCGAGAAGATTCTTATGACCAGCAATCTATGACAAGAAAGAAATTGTGTTATAATGCGTTGTAGATAATGCAGTGGAAGGTGTGAATTAATGCGTAATTCTTCAAAATAGACATGTTAGAAATGGGGTTTTTCTACAAATGTCATACAAACTAATATACCGAAATGACTCACCAATTTTGCAAATTTATTTTGCAAAGCAAGTGTTTTGGACATTTTGACTTTTTTGTCAAGTTTGACTTTTTTTAGTTTCTGCTAAATTGGCAAAAAGTCTCGGGAAAATAACTTATTTCGCCAAAAAAAATAGTAGGTAAAAAGTATGAACACAATTTTTTTGACATTTTTGTTATGTGGATATATGACGGATTTAGGTGTTTGTGCGTCGTACCTTAAGGACAAGATTCTTAGTTTCTTCATAGTTGGCTCTTAAAGATTCGCCAAACGACCACAAGTCTTCAGAGACAAGAAGCTTATCGTTCAAAGCAGCAATACCAGGGTCACCCTTAGCAAACACCATTTCGATTAAATCAATGGTGACTCTAAAGAAAGGCCATGTTTTGTACATTTCTTGTAGCATGTGAAGATTCTTGATGTCCTTTTCTATGGCGTACTTAAATGCTGCACCAAATCCAAGCCAAACCGGAAGATGGAACCTGGTTTGAGTCCATGCGAAGATCCATGGAATGGCTCTGAGTGATTCTATTCCGCCACTTGGTTTTCGTTTTGATGGACGACTCCCTATGTTCATCCGTCCATATTCAAGTTCTGGTGTGGCCTGTAAGCATATCGAGAGGAAAAAATCAGATTAAAGAAGACATTTGTGTGATATGACAAAGTGAAAAGAAAATACAGTGTATCACAGAACTGATGATAATGATACTAACCAGTCGGAAATACTCGACAAAACGTGGTTCCTTGAAGACAATCTCACGGTACTGTTCAGTTGCATGAACTGCTATCTCATCCATAAGTGCCCGCCACTCGGGTTGTGGTGAGATTGGAGGGTTCATCCCATGCTCAAGTGTAGCTGCACAAAACCTCTGAAGTGTTCTAAAACACAAATGTTCTTCACCAAAAGATTGCTCAATAACCTCACCTTGAACCGTAACCCTAAGAGACCCGTGAATGGTCTCGGGTGGTTGAGACAGTATAGCAAGATGAGTGGGCCCACCTCCTCGACCAACAGTCCCACCACGTCCATGAAACATTGTAAGCTTAACGCCAAATTCCTTAGCAACCTTTATAAGCTCTTCTTGAGCTTTGTAAAGCTGCCACGCTGCAGTAAGCCTTCCGGCGTCTTTTCCTGAATCCGAGTACCCTATCATAACTTCTTGTTTACCATTAATTCGGTTACGGTACCATTCGATGGAGAAAAGACGGGCCATGGCTGCAGGAGCCGATTCGAGATCCGCAAGTTTTTCAAAAAGCGGGACCACCCGTAACGGTTTTTTCACATGGCATTCCCGTTGAAGCAACTCAACTGCTAACACATCAGAAGGTGATGTAGCCATGGAGATGATGTAAGCACCAAAACAATCCGATGGAAGTTCTGCCAGAACTTGAAATGTATCCAAAACATCTGCAACTTCTTCGGTTCTTGGGAGATCGTGACCAAATAAAGGGCGTTTTCCCCTTAGTTCAGATAAAAGCCATTCTTGTCGTTTCTCTTCAGACCATTCACGGTAAGACCCGATTTGCAAATGTTGAGTGATCGCATCGAGGACATCCGTGTGGCGATCAGATTCTTGACGGATATCGAGTCTTACAAGTGAAAGTCCAAAAGTAGAGACCTGTCTTAAGAAATCCAATAGACTGCCATCAGCAATTGCACGATCACCACAAGCACATAGCGATCTGTAGCACAACTCAAGAGGTTCCAAGAACTGCAAAGTTTTAAAGCAAAAAATGAAATTATGTAAGAAGAGTTTAAGACAATCTGAGTGTACTTTAGGACAAAAGGGCGAGTTATACCTGTTCAATATTGGTATAAACCAATTCCTCTGGAATTTCGGACACATCATGGGCCAACAGATGACGAGCTCTTTCACGTGTATTGTACAATTTGTCCCTCACATCACCAAGAATAACACGATATGGTTCAGTAGGAGGAATCGGTTTCCAGAACTCTGGAGAAAGAATAAACATTAAGCAACTTTAATAGGGACAGAATCATATTATACATAAGCATATCAGAGTTCGCAAAAGGGGAAATTTGACTGTGTTTAGTGACGGTCAAAACGGGTGGCTTTTTGGTATGGACGGGTTACGTTGGTTGACCCGTCAAGAAAACTGTCCAAAATTCTAAAACCTTTGATTAGTCTGTCAAATAGGGTTACACGTATTATGTTATTTCAATAGTAATCTACCATCTTGAATAAACAGGATTAAGAGGTTTTATGTATTCGAAAAATCTAAAACTAGTTAAGACTATTTTCGACCCATTTAACCCACTAGATATAAACATATAAGGCTTGACTTTTGGCCCATTTGACCAACTATAACGGGTCATCATATTTAATCGCAACCATGGATTATAAAGGTCTTGAACTAATCTAGAGTTATAGCATAGTAATAATCAAAAGAAAGGTTGACATTTATTACCGATGTAGTGTTTGACATCACTCTTTGATGATGACCTAACGAATTCCTCAGCTTTAACACGAAGTTCATCACTACAACGCCACATGGACATCTACAAGAACGATACCATGATTAAAAAAATAATAAGAGTACTTAAAGCATGAGTAAGACACTACTGAATTTGCATACCTCAAACATGAGATCCTCTATCTGGGAAAAGTACATATTTGCAGCCATCATTCTAGCAAGTAAGCAAACATCTCTTGTAACCTCAGGAGTTACCCGTGGATTACCTGCAAGTTTTTAGCTTTTAGTATCATGTCTATTAGAAAAAGTCATACAATAACTTAAAATCTATGTGTCTAGAAAAAGTATACCATCACGATCACCACCCATCCATGAAGAAAATTGGATAAGAGGGGCATTGTACGGAACACGTTCATTGATACCAATGTTCTTAAGAGCAGTGTCAACACGGCGTAAGAATTTAGGAACACCTTTCCAGATTGTTTCATGGAAGTAACTCATTCCAGCTCTCATTTCATCTTGTGGGGTTGGAGGGGTCCTCCTAATCTCATCAGTGCGGAAAGCAGCTTGAATCTACATAATTTCATAAGAAGAAAAAACAAACGCAATGATTTTGCTGTTCCGTGTGAAGTCATAAACCTAATGAACTAAGTCACGTAAATGTCAAAATGGCTTTTCCTACAAAGCATGCAAAGAATGAAATGGTCGGGTCAGGTAGGACCTGTTTTTTCTTCTCTTTTCTTGACCTTTACATACAAATAATATTTTGCAAATAAATTGTCTTCGAAATTTTAAGTGTTTTGAATTTATTTTAGGCGACTTTGACCTGTTGTGCCAGTCACCGTTACTTTTAAGTTTTAATTAAGTTATTTGACCAATTAGTGGCAAAACAGAACCCAAATCGCCCAATTTACCAATAAGTCATAAGTGGGTCACCACTGCCACTTTATTTGATATGCATCGGATATTAAGTTTTGAGAATATATAAAGTCTTGATACATACTTCTCTATGTAACGCCTCATCCAGTTCCTGCTTATCATCAGGGGTGATATCTTTCGCATATAACTGAGCAAGGCAGTCCCGAATCCTGAAAAGAACACATCCAAAACCGTTCCTTAGTTTATTCAATCAAATAGTAAAATAAGAAACAGATGTCATACTTCGACTATTTGGTTTAAACTAAACCGCATACCTTCCATGCTTCTGAAGCAAAGATCTACGAACAGATTGAGTTGGATGAGCAGTGAACACTAAATCAACAGTTTGATTCTTGAGTGCATCAAACACTTCTTCAGGGGACTTTTTAAGCTTATGCACCAGTCTCTTTAAAGTTTCCTCAATATCAGATTCGGTTGTTGCATTAGCCTCGTCAACAAAATCACCCTTCTTCAGTTTGATCCTGCGACGATAAGCAATCTGAACCTCTTCGGCCAAATTAGCCAAGTTAAGCATATGAGAGAATGCTTTTGCAATTACAATAGAATCCGCGGGATCTAAACTTGTCAACACACTTCCAAGCTCCTCAAGCTTCTTAGGATCATGTTTTCCTTCATACTCAGCAGAAAGCTCATAACACTCTTGAACCTACACATCGAAACATTACTCCCTGTAAACTAATGCTTTAAGCTATCCCCTCAAAGGGGTTCTTTGGATGTGCGTTTTGAGCATAATCATAATCCAATAGCATAACGCTTTTATTAAAACTATGGATAAGCTAATAAGTTTACACTTGCTTACATCTAAGTCATGTTTTTAGTCTGTAACACGTAATCTAACATTTTTTTTATATTCATTGAATGCCTGTCTTTGACACAAATGTTGAATTTCACATAACAAAAAGCTTTGATTACAAGTTACAATGTATCACAAGCGGGAAACAACATCCTCTCTCAATGATTTTCGGCTTATATAGCCGGCTTATGGGTTATTTGGTTTTGGGCTTATGTTTCATAAGCTCACTTTATTCTGAAACTTTTCTGCAAATATAAGTTTATTATGACATAATAAACTTATATAAGCTTTTTGGCTTATATAATAAACTTTTTGGCTTATAAAGGCTTATTATGACATAATAAACTTATATAAGCCGAAAAGTTTCAGAATAAGCCATAAAAAGTGAGGTTATGAAACATACGCCCAAAACCAAATAAGCCATAAGCCCCATATTAGTTAGTATTTTGTGTGACACTTTATTAAACAATTGTTGATGAAAGAAACTAGGAACTTGATCAAGTGACACATTTGTAACCTCTAAAACTAAAAAAACATAATTAGGGTTACAAACAAACAAGAAAAGTAAAAGAGAGAGTAGCTTACAGTTTCTTTAAGACCTTCACCATGTAAATCCTGAAGAATATCAAGAAACTTATCTAAAAGCAAAGCATCATATTCAATGAGCTTATCATCTTCAGAAACTTTACCAGGGACTAAAAGCCTCAATTGTGCATCAATAGAAGCTAGTTTTTCGAAATTCTTATTATAAGCCATTATTTTCTAAACACACACCCACCTACCCCTTACTAACTTGTGTTTGTGTTTGTGTTTGTGTTTATGTTTATGTTGGTGTTTGGGTGTATAAATAGAGGAGTGATGAGTGTTGGTGGCAAGAAAAGTAACATGACTACAGGTGAGGCATGGGGCGGAAATATCTGTATCAAAAAGCCCCTCTTCTTTGGCTTTTTCCACGCCTCCCTTTTAATTATCTTTTAAATACGAGTCTCATAACATCATATTTTTGCCGCCACATCAGCATAACACCAACACCACTCTCTTTATCATAACATCAAATAACACCATTCACCTTTTTATTTTTATAAAAACCTCCTAAACAATTATTTCATTCATTTAACAAATTAACCATTTCATTCATTAAATTCAAATACACATTACAATACTTAAAAAAAAACACACACATTAAAAAAAAATCCAAAATTAAAAAAAAAAAATACGCCCCGGCGACTAATTTTTTTCCGATGCTTCTTCAACTTCGCGCCAAATATGGTTCATAAGATTTTGTTGGAGACTAATATGCGTATCTCTGTCTCTTAATTCTTTTGTTTTACGACGTTGGGTTTCACATCGATCGATCCACATTGTTTCAATTGACCTTGTGGGATTAGAACACACATGATTCAAGTCAACAACCGACATATTTTGATCTTCTAAAATCATGTTATGCATTATGATGCCAGCATACATGATTCTACGTAATGTGTTGACTTCGTATGCACAGGCCGGTTGTTGAATAAGTCCCCAACGTCCTTGGAGAACACCGAAAGCACGTTCGACATCTTT
>BQNB010013972.1:0-76092 GCA_026074375.1 Tanacetum coccineum | reverse complement strand
AAGCTGGAAACTAAGTTATGAAATCACGCCATGGTTGGGGCTGGCCATGCTGCATATATTGATAGGTTTCAAGAGTTAGCTAGGTTAGTTCCTCACTTAGTAACCCCCAAAGGCAAGAGGATTGAAAGGTATGTAAATGGCCTTACTCCATAAATTCAAGGAATGGTGGCAGCAACATAGCCAAAGCCCATCCAAAAGGCCATGCAGATAGCTGGCACATTGACTGATGAAGCCCTTAGGAATGGATCCATAAAAAAGAACCATAAGAAGAGAGGAAATAGGGGAGAACCTGGTAAGGATAGGTGTTGGGAATTAAGGGCTTCTATAACTTTGTACTGTTGGTTCAACTTAGTACTGCCATGAGAAGACTTAGTACTGTCAAGCTTAGTTAGTACTGCTAAAGTGATATGCATGAGTTATATTAGGAATAGATATGCATGATCACTTGATGCGTTTTGTAAGCCCATTAGGGTTTCGTTGGTGTATAAAAGGAACTCTAAGGCATAGATCTAGATATTAGTTTTCATATTAGTATTCATAGTTTGCATAGCAATCATAGTTAGTATTCATAGCTATTTTGTAACTCAAAATAGTATTCAATATATTGAAAGTTTAGTAAAGATCTTGTTTTTATTGTTTCATTGTTCTTCTTGGTATTGCAAACTAGATTCCGCATAATTTGTGATATTCTCATTCTTATTTTCTACTATAGTTGTCTTGGATCTATCCAATATAACTTAGCTTTAACAAGCTAAGTAAGATCTGTCAAGAAGGGATCAACAATTTTCTTTGTTATCATGATCTTAGATGAGGTCTAAACAACCTCGAGCTATAAATGATCCAAGAACTATCACATGTTTTAGTTTTATCAGGTGGTATTAGAGCCTGGTGGCTCTTGATCTAGTATCTAACAAGGTTTTTATTGTCGAATTTATGAAAGAAAAATATTGAGTTTCTGATTTTCGGTGAACAGGTAATTCGGTGCAACTAGGGATTTCAATAAACCCTAATTCGGTTAAAGAAGCAAACAATCTTTTATCCGTGTTTAATTCTTTCTATATCAATTCGTTTGTTCTTTAGTCATTTTTATGATTATTAAATACATGTTTAAGGATCTGATTTAAGAGTGTTGCTTGGTTGATTATTAAGGTCCTATTTATTTCATAATCGCTATATGATTCTAAAACCTGGTAGCACATACGACTTGTAAACCCTAGCTTTTAGGGTTTATTACGATTACTACGGTTACAATTCTTGATTAGGGCTTCGTTTAGTGTGCTGCTTTATGTTTTGGTTGCTTGTATTCATTAAACCCTGATGAGCAAACATTATAACCTAAATCTTTTGGGTTTTTAAACGAAGATTCTTAAGATTTAATCCCTGCTATTAGGATCTGTTCTATTGATGCTTTATCTTTTGCTGGTCTGATTTGGTTACTGACTTGGTGTTCTTAAGGACATTACTAAACCCTAATGTTAGAGTTTTGTATATCTCTTCTACTAGGCTGTTCTTTGTTCGCTTTACTAAACCCTAACCTTCAAGGTTTCTTTGCTCGTTGCTGATAAGAGTTTGTAATTATACTACATGTGGTGTTGGATTATGTCAACAATAGTGGAGCTACTGTTATGAAACAAGTTACTCCTAAAAAGGTACATGAATCATTTTTAACAAATGATGTAAAAAGAGGTGGCTGATGTGGTTGATGAAAAGAAGTAGGTATCAAATCAAATAATAGTATTAGTGCTGCTTCATGGTTATTAATGTTTTATGGATGTGATTTTATAGGTTGGTTTGTGTACAACAGTAGTAAGCTCAAGTTTTAATGCTGCTAGTTATATGTGTTTCTGATAGAACTAAATACGTGATAGTTCTTGGATCATTTTTATCTCAGATTGTTTAGATATTTATCTAGGATCATGATAACAAAGATAATAACATGCAGCGGAATAAGAACAAATCAAAGTTATCATAACAAGGTTTTCATTATAATCATATACTCCATACAAGCCCCAATATTATTTGATCAGAATAATACGGTTACCTATCTCTAACAGTTCCAGGGATTAAGGAAAACCTTAATTACCTTGAGGCTACACCACACAACTAGACGTCTACATCTCTAACTTATGCACACATACACGTTTTTCTATGTTGTATAAACCTATGTCTATGGAACTCTTTATATAGAGAGTCCAAGACTTACAAAGGAAGATAAACATTAGACAACCAAATCTTTTAAACATTAAGAAATATCTTCTGTTATCTTTATCTTTTTAAGGAGATCTTTAAGTATCTTCATCTTTTCTCCAACATCTTGTAGATTTCTTTAATGATGATTTTGATCCTTTTGTTTCATTCTTTTGTTCTTTTATCTCATCAAATCTATAATTCCTAAGAATCTTCTCCTATAATGATGACAAAACAAACAAATAGTCTTGTATAAACTTTATCATAAAGCCTTAATAAATCAAAGCTTTTTTAAAGTTGAGATCATAGATCTCCCTGAATGAAACAAACTTCCCCTTAATCAGATATCCTTTGTACCCTGCTCATATCACCACACATAATAAGCTATAAATCATATCTCTGTAATCTTCTTCCCCTTTTTGTCATAATCCAATAGGGGTCTTGTGAAGATAAGCAACTTGAATCTTTACAACTACAAACCATATACTACACTACTAATCCAGCCTTCTAATGTCTCAAATTACAAACCATACCCAAGTCCATCTTGTTGATCCTATTTGAATAGATCTTTCTTAGCTTGTAAAAGGCTTAGTTATATTGAATAAATCCAAGACAACTATGGTAGAAACGGTGATTGAATATATCAAAGACTATACATAATCTAGTCTATGATATTAAGAAGAATAAACAATGAAACAGTAACAAACAAGATCAAAATCAAACCAAACTTTCAGCCTCAATATTAAACAAACACTCGTAACAGTCTTAGGGTTATACAAAACCTTGAAGCTATACGAATACAATTGTGTGTGTACTTGATATAATTTGATACTTGCCCTAGGATCTCCTTTTATACACCAAAGAGTCCTAGATGATTTACAATATATTCTAAAGATTTAGATTATCTCAAAGATCAATTCTATAAATAACTAATTCTTATCCTGTAAGCAATCTTGATCTTCAAGCAATCTTTGTCTTTATCTATCTAGCAGTTGTAACTCTGGAACTAGCAGCATTAACTTTGTTGAAGACAGTAGTAACTTTGTACACCAGCAGCACTAACTAAGCACAAGCAACATTAACTACTTAGAATATTTTCTTCATTAGCAGTACTAAGTTTACTCTAGCAGTACTAAGTTACACTAACAATGGTAACTTTTATACTAGCAGTACTAACTTTTATACTAACAGTAGTAACTACTTAACATATTCTGTCTTCATCTCTGAGCAGTCTTAACTTCTATTGACAGCAGTAACTTTATACTAACAATAGTAACTAGCAGTAGTAACTTTATACTACCAGTTCTAACTACTTAGTATAATTTTCATTAGTATTACCAGCAGCACTAAGTTATGCTTGACAGCACTAATATATACCTGAGCAGCAGTGACTCTAAGAATCATCTTGAAGTCTTTTAATTCCAATAATCCTCCCCTAAACTTGATGTTCTTCTTCTGAATCTTAAGTTTCTTCATTAAAAGTCTTCACCACCACCAAGAGAATGCATTTAAATACTTTATTGACCCTTTTCCTACTTTATCATGAGCTTGAGTAGTTGATAACATATCTCATTCCAATGGTCAGCTTGAAGCTTTTTGTTTAGCATGTTTATGATTGTTATTGGTGTAAGGGGATATCTTTTCTCAACCAACATAAAGATATGTAGATTTTTAAACCTCACAAAGTGCACTCCACAAGTATCAAACAGCTTCCAAATAGTCACTTTGTATCCTTGTAGATTTTTCCATACTTTACTTTTTATATCAAGTTCAAACATTACTTTCAGATCACCTCATAACACTCTTTCATAATCCTCCGCTGGCCTTGTATTCCTATGTTTAGCTTTAACCAACTTCCAGAGGGTCTCCAAGTCTTCTCTATCAATATTCTAAAGCATCTTGATCATTGATAAGTATCTTTTTGAACTTCCATCAGCTCTTATCAATTGAAAGTATCCACACTTTCCTTCTTTAACAATCTTATATTCAACAATCATTGGAGGTTTGGTGGCTAGAGGTATAGCATCAATTTCTACCTCATCATCTTTAACTATCTCAATATGCTTTTTCATCTCTGCCTCCTCTTAATCATCATCTTTTTCAGCTTCTACATGCTCATCTAACTTCTGCTTCTTTGATTTATCAGATTCAAGCTCATCTCTTGTTCTTTTAGAACATCCTTCAGTTCTTGTCACACTGCTTTTCACCACCTCTAAATCTATAGGATCAAATGAATTTACATGTTTGTATGCTTTGTAAAGAACTTCTGAATTTCTTCATAACTCCTTCCTTTTAGCCGAATATGCTTGTATCCACCTATATTCTTTAGGTATGTACACATTCTATCCCTTATCTGAGTTTTGGTAGGTGGTTTACTTCTTTGCTCTGCTGCTCTCTGTGCTGCAAAGAACTTTTTCCTTTCAGTTATCATCTCCACGAACATTCTTGACTTTTCTTTAATGGAGAATTATTCTTGTTCTTTAGCTTGGAGTCTTGCAGCTAATTGATCATCAGCCTCAATCATAGCTTGAATGCTATCCAGTTCTTCAATAATTGCTGCTCTACTAGCTTCTTCTTGTGCAACTCTTTCTTTTTACATTCTTTCCAACTCTGCTTGTTCTTCAGCATGCAATCTGAGTGCTAATTCTTCATCAAGTGTAATTTGATCTTTCTTCTTTAATGGCTTTTTAGGCGCAACCATTTTTCCCTTGGCTTTGTCTTTTTCTTGTGGAAGTTGTGATGCTTGTGAAGAAGAAACTATTTGTGTAAATGCATGTGCTTGCTCCTCCTGATCATGAAAGAAAATTCCTTTTGCCTTTGGTCTTGTGATGGCAATAGCAATAGTAATTGATGTGGCATCAGTTGTAACAGCCTTTGGTTTAGCTGATTTGATCTCTATCAAGGTCTGAGCCAGAGTAAACTCATCAACAGTTGTTGTAGCACTGGTTGTAGTAACTACTTCAGCAGTAGTCTTAGCAGCATTAACTATAGGCTCTTCAAACACCTCATCACCATTAAGAACATCAGTATCAAACATCAAGTCTTCATCATTTCTTTCTTGAGTCTCATCAATCAAGGTCACCTTCTTTAACCTTTTGAGCCCTGAAGTTCTTGACTTCCTTCTCTTTTACAACTACTTAACTCTCTTCTTTAAACTAGCAATCTCCTTTGCTTGAGTAGTCTTTGCTTCCTCCAAATCAAGAACCTAACCACTTTTGCAATCTATCCTAACCACTTTGAGGTAGATCACATGAAGGGGTAGATATAGGTTCCTCATTAGTAGCCCCATCAAGGATAGGCTTTGTAGGACTACTGTCCTTCCTCTGTTTCCTTCTAGACTTTTTTCTTTTGAGGCTTACATGATGATGTTTGAGTAATAACAGGTGTGGAATGGGAATTAGTAGGATCAGCTGAATCTTCACCCATGTCTTTTGGAGCTTGAACCATCATAGTTTGAAATAGATGGGTGATTCTCCTAGATAAACCTTTTCCTTCCCTCTTCATATTAGCAAAAATCTTCTTTGTATGGGAAGGTGTAACATAAATCCCTTTATGTTTGGACATTCCTTTAACTTGTTTGTTTAGGAACACTTGCACAAACCTTGGATACATAAGAAATTTAACCCCACCCTCCAAGTTCTTCATCGTATTATCAAAAATATACTTGGAAAAGTTAAATTTTTGGTTTGTAGAAAGACAGATGATAGCAGATGCCATAGTGCTACTAAATTCATTCCAAGCTGTAGTCTTAGCACTAAGGCATTGCAGAATTGTATGGATAAGAAATTTCCATTGGGATGAAAAATAAGCTTTATAGAATGTAAGCTTTTGTGTAAGATTTTCATACCCTATAAGTGTCAGTTGTTCAAAAATTACATCATTTGGCATACATTCAGTCCCTTTAGCATCTTCTAACATAAGATCACTTCTTACACTCTTCTTAGTGATGATCACCTTCTTCTTATCTACTAGGGCTTGTATTCGGTGTTCCCCATTAACTGTCTTAGCCTTAGTAGTTGCCCAGAACTATTTAATGCATGATTCATATACTGTAGGATTAACCATTAACGCATATTTGATAGAACTTGCATTCAAAAAATCAATAATGCCTTCAAACCCATTACTTTCTTCGGGTTTCTCCAAAAACGCAACCAAATTATGAGTTTCGCAAACTTGTGATTGGACTTGTGATGGGTTTTGATGATTAAAGATGAAATTGAGTTAGGGTTTATGATTAGAGAGTATAGCAAAGTGTAAAATCGAACAAATCAATGATTGAAACCCTTAATTGAAGTATTTATGAAATCACCCTCAACAACATTAACTTAAACTGGCAGCATTAAGTTAAGCCTAACAGTATTAACTAACCCAACAGTAGGAAGTTATGACTAGCAACATTAACTTATGCCTAACAGCAGTAAGTAAATGCATAGCAGCATAAACTAGTACTTGCAGTAGTAAGTTTAAGCTTAGCAGCATTAACTTTGATATACCAGCATTAACTTCAATTTTATTCCAAAAAACATTTCTATCATGAATTTTGACTCTCACAAACTCTCTTTCTGTTTTTGATCTCACAATATCTTTCATTTCTTTTTCTCACCAATTCACTCTATCTGTTTTTATATCACACAACTCTCTTTCTATTTTTCATCTCACTATATCTCTCATTTCTTTTTCTTACCAATTTACTGTTTCTGTTTTTATATCACAAATCAAGAGCCCTAACAAATAGTTTGGTACAAAATTCCATCAATTCCTTTAGTTTCATGTTGTCCTCCCCACTTCCAAGTGTGTTAACTCTTGAGAGAGGTGGATCATTAGACTGTTTAGATGCAGCCTCAAACCTAATTTGAGCTTCTCCACCCCTAATATGGTATCTTAGCACCTGGGACCACTACCTGAGCCAGTTCCCTGAGAAAGAGACTCATTAAGTGTTGCCATGGATTGGGTCCTATTTATGTTACCACTGTCCTGCTCTGCTTCTAAGCTAGACGCAGTAGTGGCAGCCATTTCCATTCTGTCTTCCCACTCCTTAATGACAGTCTCATTGATACAGCGGGAAACTGGGTCACTAGACTGAGATATCTCAATGGTCCTTTTGGCTTTCCTAGGTTTTTGAGTCTTTTAGGTTTAAGATAATGATGGAACAGTGATTGGTTTAAGATTAAATAGTGAGACAGTTGTGGATGTGTGTTGGGGTTCAGTGGGATTTCCTGACCCTTCACCCACTTCTGCTTGATTGGTTCAACATTTTTAATTTTGACAACAGTATTAAATGCAACTAGCAGCATTAAGTATACTTACCAGTAGTAAGTCACTCTAACAGCACTAACTTGAATTTCATCCTTAGCTGTTGTTCCATTCCATTCCAAACATCCTTTCATTAATCAATACTTCATAATTAACCTCCCTTCAATCAATACTTTAGAGGTTACACACTCTAATACTTGCAATCAGATATTGAAATCTGCTAACATCAAATGCCTTTGTGAGTAAATCAGCAACATCGTGATCAGTGTGAATCTTACTTACTTAAATTAATCTCTTCTCATATGAATCCCTAATGAAGTGATCTCTAATCTCAATGTGCTTAGTCTTTGAGTGAAATAATGGATTCTTAACAATGCATATGATGTTTTCATTGTTAATGAAAATCTTGGTATTCATGAAATTGTATCCATAATCCAGCATTTGATTTTGAATCCATAACACCTGTCCACAGCAACTAGATGCAGCTACATATTCTGCTTCAGTAGTAGAGTTGGCAACTATAGTTTACTTCTTACATTGCCATGAGATTAATCTCCTCCCAAGAAATTGGAAAACCTCTGTTGTGGATGTTCCTGTTAAACTTGACCTAGCCTTAGTCACTGTCAGTATAAGCTTCCAAGTCAAATGGTGAGTTCTTAAGATACCAAAGGCCCAATTTAGGTTGACCTTTCAAGTATCTAAAGATTCTCTTTACGGCATAAATATGTGAAACTTTAGGTGTGACTTGAAATATTGCACAAGCACATACAACAAACATTATATCAGGCCTTGAAGCTGTTAGGTACATCATCAATCTGTCATTTTGTTCTATATAAGTGACATATAACATCTTTAGCTTCGCATCTATAACCATGGCTTTGAAGTTCTCTATAGGATTTTTAGTCGAGGCTTGCTGTCTTCATCAGTAGAAAGAAAACAAACTTCTTCAAAAATTTCATCTACATACTTGACATGTCTGATCAAAAATCCCATCATTGTTTTGAGTCTCTTGCAGTCCTAAGTAGAAAGCAATTCTCTCCCATAAAACTCATCTGGAACTTCGTGTGCATCAATTTCTCAAACTTAAGTGCATAAACCCTTCTTAGTAGGATCCAAAAATGATTTCATATACATAATACTTAAACTTGTTAATTGTTACCTTGACTCTTTTAATGAACAAAATTAGTCTTATCTATCTGGGCCTCTTTATAAATATCATTGTAAATAAATATGTATATAGAGTCTTCACTACCATGCTCTAGGAAGCTTGATGTTCGACCATCTAATGTCTTTTCTCTTATTAAAATTTGCTAGGGAAACTCTGGATCTTCAAACCCTAGAGGTTGACAGACATAAACTTCCTCTTCAATCTTGCCATATAGAAATGCACTCTTCACTCCATCTGATACACAAAAGTTTGAATGAGGCATAGGCTAAGAACAGCCTAATTGCTTCAATCCTAGCAACTGGAGCAAAAACCTCATCATAATCCCTCTTCTTGAGTGTATCCTTGAGCAACCAACCTAGCCTTGTTCCTAATTACAATGGCTCTTTCATCTTTCTTATTCCTATACACCCATTTAGTACCAATAGCTCTTTTACCATGTGGTAAATCCATTAAAGTCCAAACCTATTGTAATTTGAACTGCAGAAGCTCTTCTTGCATAGCTTCTATCCAGTTTGGATCTGTCAAAGCTTAAATTACCTTTTTAGGTTCTACTTGTGATAGAAAACAAGCAAACAGACAATTATAAAAATGTTTATGGTTGATTCTCTATTGCCCTAAACTAAACATAGCATGTTTAGTCACACTCTTTGTCATTCTTCTGGTTTGAGGTGCTGAATGTATATCTCCAATGATTTGTTCAAGTGGATGATCCTTGTGAAGTCTGATAGTTGGAATAAGACTGACATGTATAAATGTATTTAAGTTATTCATGTAAGCCTCTGCACCAACATCTTCATCATCATCTGAATAGGCAATTTCTTCCAAATTAGGCATATTTAGATCATCATAACATCTATAGACTATATTCTCATGAGCAGCATTATCCTCTAAGCTAGCAACATTAACAATTGAACTAACAGTATTAACATTGTTAGTGTTGTTTCCATCACTAGCAGTATTAATGTTGTTAGTGCTGTTGGACATTTTGCTCCTTTCTTGATTAATTCTTAGCTCCTTTGTACTTGGAACCTTACTATCTTCATTCCCTGGATCTTTAGAATCCTTCTTTTCCTCCTCCCCTGATGGTTTGAATCCATCATTAGGAGAATCCTTTGAACCTTTAGAGAGTGATTGATCATATGTCAACAAAGATAGCAGTATATACTCTTGACTAGATAATGTCTTTTTCCCAGCTTGATCTGCATCAATGTTTTCTTTAGTACCTGCATTACCATTAGTTTGATTCCCTGCAACAACTGGCTTATAATTCATAGATTTTGTTAGAGGATCTATATAAAAAATCTAATTAGTTCCATTTCCTACAATATTAGGTGTTTCTTCACTAAACTTGACATGCAGGTTCTCTTTTAATTCTAGTTTTTTTGTTTTTTTTACTGGTTGAATACCTTAAAATGCTTTCTCATTAGTAGAGTATCCTACAAAGAACCCTTCATCAGCCTTTCCATCAAACTTACCTAGGTGATCTAATGTATTAAGAATAGTAACAGGATACCCTAATGGTCTCATGAAGCTTAAGGCAGGTTTTCTACCTAGAAAAAATTCATAAGGGGTCTTGTGGTATCAGAGCAGAGCTTGTTGAGAAACTTTGGATAAGAAGAAACATCTACATATACCAGATCTATTTGTTTATGAAAACATAGAGGCGGTATCTTCACCAATGATTTCTGCTGCAAAACTTCCAGTGCTCAATCTAGGTGAATTTAAGCTTTGGAAAATAAGGATAGAATAGTACTTTCTAATGAAAGATTATACCCTTTGGGAAGTAATAGTAAATGGAGACTCACCTTCACCAAAGAGAACTATTGATGGTGTTGAGCAAACATATCTTCCTACAACTGCAGAGGAGAAGTTAGCAAGGAAGAATGAGTTAAAGGCAAGAGATACATTATTGATGGCTCTTTAAAATGAACATCAACAAAAGTTTAATACCTACAAATGTACCAAGACTCTGATAGAAGCCATAGAGAAAAGGTTTGGAGGTAATAAGGAGTCAAAGAATTCTTAGAAGACCACTTCATAATAGCAACAGTATTTATGAAAATTCAATAGATCAAGCTCAGACAGGACTTGATCCAAACCTTGAATAGGCTTAAAAGCTTATAAGTCAGCTAGATATTCTAGGTGAACACTATTTCTCAAAAGATTCGATCTAAAGTTTAAGAAGTCTCCCCTCTGATGTAAGACTCATACCTTGATCTAGAGGAACAAACCTGATTTAGACACCTTGAGCATGGATGACCTATACACAATTTAAAGATTTATGAAACTGAAGTTAATGGGTCATCAAGCTCAAACCAAAATTCACAAAATGTGGCTTTTGTGTCTTCCAACAACTCTGGCAGTTCCAATCAAGCTTATGATTCTAACTCTGCCAATACTGATAGTATGAGTAATGCTGTGATCAATTTCTTTGAAAACCAATCCAATAGTCTACAATTAAATGATGAGGACTTACAACAGATTGATGCTAATGACTTAGAAGAGATGGATCTAAAGTGGCAAATGGCTATGCTGACCATGAAAGCCAGAAGATTTCTAAATAAGACTGGAAGGAAGATTAGTGCCAATGGTTATGGAGGACAAGGTTAACAAAAATCACCGGTGGGAAATGTTATAAATGTTATAAACGGGGCCACTTTGCAAGGGACGTGCAGGCTCCAAGGTGAGAACAGGAATAGAGAGCCTGTAAGGAGGAATGTGACAGTGGAAACAATAGAGACAAAAGCTTTAGTGGCTCAAGATAGACTTGGGTATGACTAGAGTGACCAGGCTAAAGAAGGACCTACAAACTTTGCACTTATGGCATATACAACTTCAAGTTCTACAAGTTCTTCAAGCTCAGATTCTAAGGTATCTCCTTGTTCTAAAGCATGTTTAAAATCTTATGAAACTCTCATAAAACATTATGACAATCTGACAAAAGATTTTAATAAGTCTCAATTAAATGTAAGAGCTTATAAAGCAGGTCTAGAATCTGTAAAGGCTATACTAGATGTGTATAAAAAGAATGAGGTTATTTTTAAAGAGGAAATAAAGATTTTAAAACTTGATATTAAATTGAGAGATAATGCACTAACGCGCTTAGACGAAATTGAAAAAAACTAAAAAGGGAAAGAGATGATTTAAAACTTACCTTAGAAAAGTTTGAAAATTCATCCAAGAATCTAAGCAAACTGTTAGATAGTCAAGTATGTGATAAGTTCAAGACTGGTGTGGGGTTTGATAGTCAAGTGGTTGATAGTCAAGTGTTTAATAGTCAAGAGAATGATAGGTACAAAACAAGTTAAGGGTATCATGTTGTTCCCCCTCCCTATACTAGGAACTTCATGCCTCCTAAATCTAATTTGGTACTTGCTGATGAGGATGAATATGTTTTTAGTGAGTTAGTAACTAGTATACCTGATGTTGCAATAAGTGAAGCTCAAGACTAGTGAGTTCAAGACCTCAGTCTGTTTGGTTTAAACCACTTATTGAAGACTGGATATCTGACAGTGAGGATAACAATGAGACCGAGTCTAAATCTAAACAGAGAAAATCTAGTTTTGCTAAAGTAAAATTTGTTAAAACTAATGAGCATGTGAAAACACCTAAGGAGTCTATTAAGAAGGTAGATAATGAAAAGCAAGCTAAATACCTTAGAAAAAACAGTCAATGTCCTAGAGGTAACTAGAGAAACTAGAATAATTTGATAGCTCAAAAGGTTAAGGAAGGTTGGTTTGGGTGCTCATGAGGATGCATCCAAATAAGGGAGGTAGAATCCTCTAATGATGTTAGTTTGGGTGCTCAGGAGGATGCATCCAAATAAGGGAGGAAAATAGCTGATCTTGATGATGATGATGAGGTGACCTTGATTGATGAGACTCAAGAAAGAAATGATGAAGAGATGTTGTTTGATGTACAAGATGATTTACAAGGTGACAAAGTTATTGCTGAAAAAAAAGTTGCTGAAAAGAAAGTTAGTGTTGTTGATCCAGTTACTACTGCTGGTGAAGTAGTTACTACTGCTAATGTTGAAGTTACTACTGCCAGTGCTCCAACAACAACTATTTATGAGTTGACTCTGGCTCAGACTCTAATAGAGATCAAAGCAACTAAACCGAAAGCTTTTACAACTACTGCTACAAGAACTACAACTACAAGACCCAAGGCTAGAGGGGTTGTAGTTCAAGAGCCAAGTGAATTTAAAACAACATCATCACCTTCACAAGCATCACAACTTTAAGATAACATACAATAGGCAAAATGGTTGAGCCTGAAAATCCATTAAAGAAGAAAGATCAAATTACACATGATGAAGAATTGGCACTCAGAATGCATGCGGAAGAACTAGCAAAGTTGGAAAGAATGCAAAAAGAAAGAGTTGCATAAAAAGAAGCTAGCAGAGCAACAATTATTGAAGAACTGGATAGCATTCAAGCTATGATTAAGGCTGATGAGCAATTACCTGCAAGGCTCTAAGCTAAAAAACAAGAACAATTCTCCATTAAAGAAAAGTCAAGAATATTAGTGGAGATGATAGCTGAAAGGAAAAAGTTCTTTGCAGCTAGAGTGCAGCCAGAAACAAGAAAGGTGAACAGCCTACCAAACTCGATAAAAAATAATAGAATGTGTATATACCTAAAAAAATATAGGTGGATATAGGCACAATCAGTTGAAAGGAAGGAGTTATGAAGAAATTCAGAAGCTCTTTGACAAAGCATACAAACAGGTAAATTCATTTGTTCTTATGGATTCAGAGGTGGTGAAAAGCAGCGTGACAAGAATTGAAGGAAGTTCTAAAAGAGCAGGAGATGAGCTTGAATCTGATCAATCAAAGAAGTAGAAGATAGATGAGCATGTAGAAGCTGAAAAAGATAATGATCAAGAGGAGGCAGAGATAAAAAAGCATATTGAGATAGTTAAAGATGATGAGGTAGCAATTGATGCTATATTTCTAGCCACCAAACCTCCAATGATTGTTGAATATAAGATTGTTAAAGAAGGAATGTTTGGATACTTTCTGTTGATAAGAGTTGATGGAAGTTCAAAAAGATACTTATCAATGATTAAGATGCTTTAGAATATTGATAAATAAGACTTGGAGACCCTTTGGAAATTGGTTAAAGCTAAACATGGGAATACAAGGCCAAAGGAGGATTATGAAAGTGTTATGGGATGATCTGAAAGTAATGTTTAAACCTGACATAAAAAGTAAAGTATGGAAAAATCTACAAGGATACAAACTGACTATTTGGAAGATGTTTGATACCTGTGGAGTGCACTTTGTGAGATTTAAAAATCTACATATCTTTATGTTGGTTGAGAAAAGATATCCCCTTACACCAATAACAATCACAAACATGCTGAACAAGAAGCTTCAAGCTGACCATTGGAATGAGATATGTTATCAACCATTGGCATGAAGTGTTAGAATGCACTCTCCTCGTGGTGATGAAGACTTTTAATAAAGAAACTTAAAGATTCAGATGGTGAACATCAAGTTTAGGGGAGGATTATTGGGATTAAAAGACTTCAAGATGATTCTTAGAATTACTGCTGCTCAGTTATATATTAGTGCTGTCAAGCATAACTTAGTGTTGCTGGTAATGTTATTGAAAATTTTACTAAGTAGTTAGTACTGGTAGTATAAAAGTTACTACTACTAGTTACTACTGTTAGTATATATTAGTAATGTTAGTATAAAGTTATTGCTACTGGTAGAAGTTAAGACTACTCAGAGATGAAGACTGAAAATATACTAAGCAGTTACTACTGCTAGTACAAAAGTTAGTACTGCTAGTGTATGTTAGTACTACTAGAGTAAACTTCTAAGTAGTTAATACTGCTTGTGCTCAGTTATAATGCTATGAGTGAATGTCTACTGCTAGAAGAATTATGCTTATGACTGAATGAGATTCAAAGCTAATCAGGACGAAGAGATAAGATTGATGGGGAAAACAAGAATACTTTGTATAAATATAAGATTAGTTATTTGTAAAGAAGATATGTATAACTTATTTGTTTAAGAGATTATGTCTGCTTATAGAAAAGATCATGATAACTTAGGAAAGTATTGTATACCTTGTAGGACTCATTGGTGTATAAAAGGAGGTCCTAAGGCATAATGTTAGAAATAACATCTTTGATATTCATAGCTTCAAGGTTTTGTGAACCCTAACACTATTAAGAGTGTTTGTTTTATTCATAGCTTCAAGCTCCGATACCACTTGTTAATCCCAATTGAATAGATTTTGCTTAGCTTGTAAAAGGTTTAGTTGTAGTGAATAAATCCAAGACAACTATGGTAGAAACTTTAATTGAATATATCAAAAACTATGCGGAATCTAGTCTATAATACTAAGAATCTATAGAGGCTAGACTAGATGTGTATAAAAAGAATGAGGTTGTTTTTGAAGAGGACATAAAGATTTTAAAACTTGATATTAAGTTGAGAGATAATGCACTAATAGAGCTTAGAAAGAAATTTGAAAAAGCTAAAAAGGAAAGAGATGATTTAAAACTTACCTTAGAAAAGTTTGGAAATTCATCTAAAAATCTAAGCAAACTGTTAGAGATTCAAGTAAGTGATAAGTTCAAGACTGGTGTGGGGTATGATAGTCAAGTGGTTGATAATCAAGTGTTTGATAGTCAGGAGAATGATAGGTACAAAACAAGTGAAGGGTATCATGTTATTCCCATTCCCTATACTAGAAACTTCATGCCTCCTAAATCTGATCTGGTACTTGCTGATGAGGATGCATATGTTTTTAGTGAGTCAGTAACTAGTATACCTAATGTTGCAACAAGTGAAGCTAAGACTAGTGAGTCAAAACCTAAGTCTATTGGTGAACCACTTATTGAAGACTGGATATCTGACAGTGAGGATAAGAATGAGACTGAGTCTAAATCTAAACAGTGAAAATCTAGTTTTGCTAAAGTAAAATTTTTTAAAACTAATAAGCATATGAAAACACCTAAGGAGTCTGTTAAGAAGGTAGAGAATGATAAGCAAGCTAAATATCCTAGGAAAAATAGTCAAAGTCCTAGAGGTAACTAGAGAAACTGGAATAATTTGATGACTCAAAAGTTAGGAAGTAATTTTGAGTTTAAAAATAAAGCTTGTTATGAATGTGGCAGTTTTAATCATTTGATCAAAGATTGTGATTTCAATGAAAAGAAAATAGTGAAAAATACTATATGAAACAATTCTAGAAGGGTGAATCACCAAAATTCTTAAAGAATGACTCAGCCTCATCCAAAAAGGTATTTTTTTTCAAGAGCAGTCTTAATGAAATCTGGCCTTAAAACACTTAATACTGTTAGGCAAAACTCTTTAAGAGCAGCAGTATTAGTTAATACTGCCAGACCAATTAATACTGCTTACCCAAAACCAACAGTGAACTGTGCAAGGCAAGCATTAAATGTTTTTAATAGAGCACATTCACATGTTAGAAGGCCATTTAACATGTTTACATCAAATAAGAACACTAATTTCAATGAAAAAGTTAATACTGTTAAGGGAAATGTTACTACTGTTGGGCTAAACACAGTAGTAATTGATGAGGCTAATGTTGTTAAGGCCTTAACATGTTGGGTTTGGAGACCAAAGAAAAACTTTTATATAGAGAGTCTGTGGTGATGCTTGTTATTTGTTTCTACTGCCAACACAAAATAAAGGAGGAGATCAAATTGTGGCTTAAAAGGTTATAACTATTGTTATTGCTTACTACTGCTCCAATTTGTGACAGATTAGCAATAGATTAGTGACACTTCAAGCATCATAAAAATCCATGAGAGGAAGGAGTAATCATATCTGTGACAGTTTAGTGACAGAAAAAGTGTCGCTAAATAGTATGGGAGGAAGGAGAAAATGAATTAGTGACAGATTCGTGACAGCTTTGTGACACTAAAAAGCGTCGTCTAGATTCTTTAAAGCTGTTTGTTATCTTTCGTACTGGTATTGGGAGTCGACCTGTTATTAGGGTTTCTTTGTTTGTTGAATGATCTCACATTATCAGTATTATTGAGATGATGCTACTAGTTTTATAAAAAATTTGTTTCACCCTAAAAACATGGTGGTTGTTGTTGTGAACAAGTTGTGGTTATGATCTAGGTATTGTAATTAAAGGTTTCCTATGTTTGGTTGAATCGATGTTATAGAAGGAATGAGATTGAATAAGATATAACCGTATTGGGTTATGATTCGGGGATGGTATTTGTCAAGATATGAAATCCCTGCTTTTTATGGATTTTATTTTACTCCCATATACAGTTTACTTGTATTGCTGGTTGGTCAAGAAATAATGTTGTTAGGGTTTCGAACAGTGCTTGTTAAAACTACTTATGATTGTTAATACTGGCACGTATAAGTTAGTGCTGCTATCATACATCTTTATGTTGCCAGGTATACAAGTGTTAATGCTGCCCGTTATGATTTACAACTGCCAGACTTAAACACTTAATACTGCTTCATAGTTTATCTGTTTCTACTGCTAGAGTAGTTTTAATTACTACTGCTAGGCTTCGTGTTTGTATATTAGTGCTACCAGAAGAGTATTACTACTGCCAAGTTTGATTCGTGTGTTTATACTGCTAGCATTAAGCAATTTGGTTAATACTGCTCAGGGTATTTGGTTTATGTTGCTAACTTTATTAGATATCAGTTAACATATATGGTTTGGATCTCAGACAAAACAAAAACACAAGTTTGTTTGTTTTTGGTGTTTCCTATTTGGATTTTGGTTTTGGTTTATATGTTCTTAACAGATTTAAAAGCTCGTATTCATTGATTTTAATTGGTTACAAAGAAGATTGTTTATCATCTATTTGAAGATGAAGTGAAATTACTTGGGTACGTGTTTTATCATATCTCAAATGGCTTACAATATTTGGAGGTAACTTGTTCGTGATTATAATATTGTGATGAAGACTTGTCAAAATCTAGAAAATGTGTGTGATTTCTCTTATTATGCTCAATGCTCACATTTACTATCGCTTTGGTTATGTGTCTCATAGAAGATGAGAATTTTGTCAAGAGATTGCGATCTACTTATATTTTGCAGATTTATTTATAAGTTTAGAGTCTCATGAATAGTACAAGATATAAGACACAAGTTTGGGTTGTTCTACTTTAGCATCAAGTTTGTTATACTTAGTTTGGAGTCACGTGGATAGTACTGCTAGTCATTAATACTACTGCTAGTGTGAGTTTCTAATACTCAAGTTCATTTTTCTTATTGTGCTTAATGGTGGGTAATTTGAGGAGTTAGAAGGCTTAGATTAGAAGTGTGATATTGGTTTGTAGTGGTCAAGATCAAAGTTGCTTATATTCATATGTCCCCTATTGGATTATGACAAAAAGGGGAAGAAGATGTTAACAGGTACAATTGGCAACTTGTAGATCCTTGGTGTGGCAAGGTTACAAAGGAAATCTGAATTAAGGGGAAGTTTTGTTTCATTCAGGGAGATCCATGATCTCAACTTCAAGGGAAGATTTGATTAAAGGCTTTATGATGAAGTTCGTGCAAGAACATTGTTTGTTTTGTCATCATCAAATAGGGGAAGATTGTTGGGAATTATAGATTTGATTAGATAAAAGAAACAAGTAATGAAACAAAAGGATCAGAATCATCATTAAAGAATTCTATAAGGCGGTGGAGAATTATGGAAGATTTGGTCAAAGATATCAAAAGATTAAGATTCTTGAAGATCTCCTTATGAAGATAGAAGATAACAGAAGATCAAGTTAAATGTTTAAAAGATTTATGTTTATCCCTTTGTAAAACCTAATATCTCTAGTATGTAAAGAGATACAGGTTGTAGGTTTTAAGTGTGCCCATCATATGAGAGTCTTATAAACACAAAGGTGTCGTGTGTGTTTGTATAATAGAGTAAAATAGTATAGACATCTATAGTTTAGCCTCAAGGATTGTAAATCCTTGTTACTGGTTAGAGTAACCGATCTATTCTGATCAAATAGTATTTGGGGCATTGATTGAATAAATGAAAAACCTTGAAAAACTTCATTGTTATTATTATTATTCCGCTACATAATTGTTTATCTTTGATGTTTGTAATCCTAGATAAGATCTAAACAATCTGAGCATAAACGATCTTTAGTTTCAACACACCCTATTTTGAACATAACAAGCAGTATTAACTGCTTCAGCCTAAAAAGTTGTTAGTAATTTTGAATCAGCTAGCATAGTCCCAGCAGCCTCTATTAGTGTCCTATTTTTCCTTTTTTGCTACTCCATTTTGTTGTGAAGTCCTAGCAACACTAAATTCCCTCTTAATACCCTTCATTTCACAGAACTGATTCATGATCTTATTCTTGAATTCAGTCCCTTTGTCACATCTGATCACTTTTACCTTAAGGTCTATTAGATTTTGTATGCATGTAATAAATGTTTTAAGGATTTCACTAGTTTCATCCTTAGTGGCTAAGAATAAAACCCAACTAAACCTACTATAGTTATTTGTGACAACTAGGTAGTACATCTTTTTCATTAGACTATTTACAAATGTTGGGCCAAACAAATCCATATGCAACATTTGTAAAGATTGGCTAATTGAGCTTACAGTCTTGGTCTTACAAGAGGCTTTATGTTGCTTTCCTTTCTAACAAGCAACACATGTATGATTATTTTCAAAAATCTTTGAAGTTAAACCTCTTACAAGTTTTCCTCTCACTAGTTTGTTCATAGTTTTGAAATTTATATGCCCAAGCCTCCTATGCCAAATCTTAGATTCATCTAATGTAACATCTGCAAAGAGACAAGTTAGACCTCCTGAAGGAACAATATTCTTTAAATCAACACTGTACATGTTATCTTTTCTAGGAACTCTAAGCAAGACATGATTTTCATTAAGTAGCTTAAAGTCAGGAGATAAAACAACACATTCAATGTCTGTAAAAAGAACACTCTTTTTCTTATCACACATTTGTGAGACACTAAAAAGATTAAACTTAAGCTCCTTAACAAAGTACACATCTTTAAAATCTAATTTACCTGTACTGATTTTACCTTTATCAGTGATTATACCTCCTTTGGGATCTCCTCCAAAGGCAACAAATCCACCATCAATTTCTTCATAATCTGAGAGGTAGGACTTGTTTCTAGTCATGTGCCTAGAGCATCCACTGTCAATTACTTCTTTTTCTTGCAATTCCAACTGTGGATTACCCTGCACAAAAAGTAAGAGAATCAGGCTCTCTTGGGGACCCAAGCCATTACAGACTTAGATCTGCCTTGTGCATCAACATAATCAAATATTTTAAAGTTCATTAATGCATCATTGTGTCTGGAGACATGGTCTAAAACTTTTTGCTTTGGTCTCCAAACCCAACATGCTGAGGCCTTAACAGCATTAGCCTCATCACTTACTACTGCTTTTGGCCCAACAGTAGTAACATTTCCCTTAACGGTATTAACTTTTTCATTGAAATTACTATTCTTATTTGATGTAAACATGTTAAATGGCCTTCTAACATGTGAATGTGCTCTATTAAAAACATTTAATGCTGGCCTTGCACAGTTTACTATTGGTTTTGGGTAAGCAGTATTAATTGGTCTGGTAGTATTAACTGATACTGCTGCTCTTAAAGAGTTTTGCCTAGCAGTATTAAGTGTTTTAAGTCTAGATTTCATTAAGACTACTATTGGAACAAAATTTATTTTTAGAAGAGGGTGAGTCATTCTTTGAGAATTTTGGTGATTCACCCTTCTAGCATTGTTCCATACAGTATTTTTCACCATTTTCTTTTCATAGAAATCACAATCTTTGATCAAATGATTAAAACTACCACATTCATAACAAGCTTTATTTTTAAACTCAAAATTACTTCCTAACTTCTGAGTCATCAAATTATTCCAGTTTCTCTGGTTACCTCTAGGACTTTGACTATTTTTCCTAGGGTATTTAGCTTGCTTATCATTCTCTACCTTCTTAACAGACTCTTTAGGTGTTTTCACATGCTTATTAGTTTTAAAAATTTAGATTTAGACTCAGTCTCATTCTCATCCTCACTATCAGATATCCAGTCTTCAATAAGTGGTTCACCAACAGACTTAGGTTTTGACTTACTAGTCTTAGCTTCACTTGTTGCAACATCACGTATACTAGTTACTGACTTACTAAAAACATATTCATCCTTATCAGCAAGTACCAAATCAGATTTAGGGGGCATGAAGTTCCTAGTATAGGGAGGGGGAACAACATGATACCCTTCATTTGTTTTATACCTATCATTCTCCTGACTATCAAACACTTGACTATCAACCACTTAACTATCATACCCCACACCAGTCTCGAACTTATCACTTACTTGAATCTCTAACAGATTGCTTAGATTTTTAGATGAATTTCCAAACTTTTCTAAGGTAAGTTTTAAATGATCTCTTTCTTTTTTAGCTTTTTCAAATTTCTTTCTAAGCTCTGTTAGTGCATTATCTCTCAACTTAATATCAAGTTTTAAAATCTTTATATCCTCTTCAAAAACAACCTCATTCTTTTTATACACATCTAGTCTAGCCTCTACAAATTCTAGACCTGCATTATAAGCACCTACATTTAATTGAGACTTATTAAAATCTTTTGTCAGATTATCATAATGTTCTTTGAGAGTTTCATAAGATTTTAAACATGCTTTGGAACAAGTAGATACCTCAGAATCTGAGCTTGAAGAACTTGAAGAACCTGAAGATGTATATGCCATAAGTGCAAACTTTGTAGGTCCTTCTTCAGCCTGATTACTCCAGTCATACCCAAGTCCATCTTGAGCCACCAAAGCTTTTGTCTTTGTTGTTTCCACTATCACATTCCTCCCTATAGGTTCTCTATTCATGTTTTCCTTTAAAGCCCTGCACTCCCTTTGCAAAATGACCCTTTTTATGACAATTATAGCATTCCACCTTTGATTTGTTAAACCCTTTGGTCTCAAAACCATTGGCATTAATCTTCCTTCCAGTCTTATTTAGGAATCTTCTGGCTCTCATGGTCAACATAGCCATCTGCCACTTTAGATCCATCTCTTCCAAGTCATCAACATCAATCTGTTGTAAGTCCTCATCAGTTAATTATGGATTGTTAGATTAGTTTACAAAGAAAGAATAGATCACAGCATCACTCATACTATCAGTATTGGCAGAGTTAGAACCATAAGCTTTATTGGAACTTCTAGAGTTATTGGACGACACAAAATCCACATTTTGTAAATTTTGGTTTGATTTTGATGACCCTTTGACTTTAGTTTCATAAATCTTTAGATTGTTGTATAGGTCATCCATGCTCAAAGTGTCTAAATCAGGTTTGTTCCTCTAGATCAAGATATGAGTCTTCCATTCTGATGGGAGACTTCTTAGAAACTTCAGATTCATATCTTCTTGAGAAATAGTTTCACCCAGAATCTCTAGCTGACTGATAAGCTTTTAAAGCCTATCATAGGTTTGATCAAGTCCTTCTTAGCTTGATCTATTGAAATTCTCATACTGTTGCTTTAGAAGTGTCTTTTGAGTATTCTTTAACTCCTTATTACCTCTAAACCTTTTCTCTATGGCTTCCATCTGAGTCTTGGCACATTTGTAGGTATTAAACTTTAGTTGATGTTCATTTAGAAGAGCCATCAACAGTGTACCTCTTGCCTTTAACTCATTCTTCCTTGCTAACTTTTCCTCTGCAGTTGTAAGGGGATATGTTTTCTCAACACCATCAATAGTTCTCTTTGGTGGAGGTGAGTCTCCATTTACTATTACTTCCTAAAGAGCATAATCTGTTATTAGGAAGTACTGTTCTATCCTCATTTTCCAAAGCTCAAATTCATATGGATTGAGCATTGGAAGTTTTGCAGCAGCAACCATTGGTGAAGATACTGTCTCCATGTTCAAACAAATACATCTGGTAAGTGTAGATTGTTTCTTATTATTCAAAGTTTCTCAACAAGCTTTGATACCACCTGATAGAACTAAAATCCATGATAGTTCTTGGATCGTTTATAGCTCAGATTGTTTAGATCTTTATCTAGGATCATGATAACAAAGATAATAACATGTAGCAGAATAAGAACAAATTAATGTTATCATAACAAGGTTTTCATTATAATCATATACTCCATACAAGCCCTAATATTATTTGATCAGAATAATACGGTTACCTATATCTAACAGTAACAGAGATCAAGGAAAGCCTTGATTACCTTGAGGCTACACCACATAACTAGACGTCTACATCTCTAACATGTGCATACACATACACATGTTTTTCTGTGTTATACAAACCTATGTCTATGGAACTCTTTATATAGAGAGTCCAAGACTTACAAAGGAAGATAAACATTAGACAACTAAATCTTTTAAACATTAAGAAATATCTTCTGTTATCTTTATCTTTTTTATGAGAGGAGATTTCAAAGTATCTTCATCTTTCTTCCTACATCTTGTTAGAATCTATTATGACGATTTGATCCTTTTGTTTTATTCTTTTGTTCTTTTGTCTCATCAAATCTATAATTCCTAACAGTTTTTGCTGTCAAAGCAAACAAGGAAGAAAAATTAATGCTGCCAAGCAACATTAGTACTGCTACGTTTAAATAGTTAATATTGTTTGATTACAAGTTAATACTGCTTAGGCTTTAATGTTGTCATGGTTTTTTGTTGCTATCCCGATAATGCAGCTGTCATTTAAAACTTCAAAAGGAATACACAAGATAGTATTCACTGGGTTGCTCTGTTCACAACAGACATTGGACATATGTGTGCTTAAGGAATTGCTATGAAGCTTTTTTTAGAAGTGTGTTTTGAATTTTAACTGAAACATGATTTTTTTGCTTTTGGATGTTTTGTGAGCGTTAGGGATTTGAATTAATAAGAATAAGTAGCAGGTATTAACATGACAGAAGTGCTAACAATAAAGGAATTATGTGTTCAAAACTAATTGGAGTAACTTTGTGGATACTGACAAGGTAGATTTGAAGGCGCACACAATGATTCAAGTTGGATTGGGATTTAGTTTAAATGTTCTTAAACGTTTAATGGCTCGGTTTTGGATTTCTTAGATTAATTGATTATGAAGAAGATTGTTTATTACTTATTTAACGATGAAGTGAAATTACTCGGGTGCGTGTTTGCAGGAGGTAACTTGTTTGCGCTTAGAAATGATGTGACGAAGACTTGACAAATCTAGCAAAGGTGTGTGATTTACAAACTTATGGTGCTCAATGCTCACATTTTCTATCACTTTGGTTATGCGTCTCATAGAAGATGAGGATTTTTTCAAGAGATCGCGATCTACTTATATTTCACAAGATTTATTTATAAGTTTGACGTCACGTAGATAGTACAAGATATAAGACACAAGTTTAGGTTATTCTACTTCAGCATCAAGTTCGTTATACTTAGTTTTCTTCATCAGTAATCATTACACAGAGAATTCTGATGAATTGATTCAAGACAATGAGTTTACATTATAGTATTTTCATGGAAGTTATTGTTAAAAAGTTTAACCATTTTACACTGCACCACTTAAGGTGAAGGTTTTAACTATGTAAGTCATTATTACTACTGCTAGTTTAAGTTTATACTGCTCAAATTCATTTATCTTAAGGCGCGTCATGGAGGGTAATTTGAGTTGTTGGAAGGCTGGATTAGAAGTGTGATAGTGGTTTGTGGTTATCGAAATCAAAGTTGCATACTTTAGTACCCTAATTGATTATGACAAAAAGGGGAAGAAGGCGTTACAAAGATGATTTGCAACTTGTAGATCCTTGGTGGTATAGTTATATTCTTTCATATATATTAGCTTCAGGGGAAGTTCGTGCTTATTTTGGTTTTGTCATTATCAACTAGGGGAAGATTGTTGGGAATAATATTTGAGTTGATAAGACAAAACATATGAAAGATGAAGGACTTAAAAGACAAAGGAGGAATTCTTCAAAAGATGGAAGATTACAGAAGATTTCCTAGAAGATAATTGTAAAAGTTATAAAGATTTAGTTGTTTCTTAATACTTATCCTTTGTAAAACTAATATCTCTAGTATATAAAGAGATACAGGTCATTAGGTTTAGGTATACAATTCGTGAGTTCCTGTACCTAAACGTATGTTTGTGTGTATTCTAGGCGTAGAGATGTAGATGCCATATGTTAGGTTTAGCCTCAAGGATCTTATGATTCCTATTACAGTTCATTGATGTAACCATATTATTCTGATCAAATAATATTGGGGCTTGGAATATTTGGTAAAACCTTGTTCATAACATTGTTCTTTATGTATAAATTTCGCCGTGCAAATATGTTTATGTTCAATGTTATTATATCCTAGATGGCTTAAACGGTCCTAGAAGATTATCAACATTTCTTTAATCTTCACAGTTGGAATCAGAGCCACGGGGCTCTTGATCTAGGATCTAACAAGGTTATGTAGAATCTATGAAGAAAGAAGGTATGAATTTTCTATTTTGTTTACTTGCCAAATTCGATGCAACTAGGGTTTTCTATAAACCCTAAGTTGGTATCAGAAGTGGTTTTGAGGTGCGGTCATCGTAGGACTTCTACACAAGAAGTTTTACAACTCCCTAGGCAGTGACTAATCGTGTAGTGTAGTATGGGCAGATCGCGAGTTGTTTATCTTTCACTCAGGAATAAGTTCGGAAGCTTGATCCACGCTTCTTAACAGAATTTAGGATTGGAGGGAAGATTCTTTTTGTATTTTTGTATTTTATGGAAAGCAAGTAAATCATATAATTGAGAGAGTGGTTTGGTTTTAGCTATTAAACTAAATATTAATATAAATAGTGGTGATAACAATATGATATAAGATTGTGCTTTTTGAAAGCATCTATTACTCCATAGATTGCTTGTCTTAATGTTGTTGCTTGTCACACCTCCCACAACCTGCCACGTGATGATTATGTAATTAGTTCTAATGCTCATGAACGATATTACACGACCCGCCGTTCTACTTAGTATGCCGCTAGAGCAACCGCCCATGCACGGTAGTATGAAGATATTACACGGGCTCTAGGGAGTTTACTAAGTGCATTGAAAATACATTAAAAAGTGATCACAACCATATTAGGGGCAAGTTGTATGAAGACTGGTACATGTGGTATCCTTTCTACACAAATACGTTTCCTAGGACATTATCAACAGCGTTACAGTCAAAAACTAGTTTTCCATGACCTTAAAGTGTACATCCATCTCACAAGTGCAACACACTAAGATCTACATTATTGGTTTTATATACAAACTCATAAATAAACACTATAAAAAGTTAAGCGAGCATGATTAAGATTAAGAAGAACAATAAATCAAAACAACACATTGATATATTGAATGATTAAGGTAAACTTACTTGATTTAAAACATGAATTGGAAGAGTTACAATAGGGTTTTTAGGCCCTAAAATCGTCTCCTACAGCTGCTAAACGAACTAGGGTTCATACCATCTTTTTATTCTAAAGTTACACACTCAAAACCCTAAATTCGGGTTTGTATATATAACAAAATCAACGTGACGGCGTCTCGTTTTAGTCGTGACGTCGTCGTAAAATGAATCTTCTAGATCTGCATTTAAGTCGGTATGGGCTGACGCCGTCTTGAAATATGTGACGCCGTCACTAGATGCGTTATGATGGCGTCGTGTATGGATAGTGATGCCGTCTCCAGGCTCTGTGAGCACAAATCTTCAAGAATCTTGGTGTTGGTTCGCAATCTCGTCTGTTTCTTCTCCAAATGAGCCCAAGTCACGTGTAATTCATCCAAATGCCTTTCAAATGAGAAATACTTGAAAAGGAACGATTAAGTACCTATTTTGGGCATAAATCATTGATTTTGGGGGTTAAACGACCCCGAAAAAGTGTATAAAATGATATCTCATCAAATACCTCTACACTTGGGATTTGCTTGTCCTAAAGCAAATAGGCTTTTCCATCTAGACAATAACAATATGAGGGGTCATTTTACCTACTCTATAAAAATATTCTACAACACAACCTTTTAGACCTCGTAATTAAAAGCACGGAAAGTTTAACACTAGCACCTCACATTAAGTAGCGGTTTGAGTATTCTTTGTTTCACTCGGGTGTTAATGAATTATAACTTATGGGGATACGGAATTCAACACTCATTACCCTGTAAATAGCTTATAGGTACCATAGGCTTGTAAGGAATCAAACCTCCACCGCTAGGTGCAAGTATTATTCATTACTATCTGAGAGGTCTTTCAAAGGGTTGTGGGGTGTAGGTGTAAGATAACATATAACGGAAATGGATGGGGTACATTTGGGTGGCTTTGGGTAAATATAGAGTGGAAGGGTTAGCTAATTATTTACATGAATACACGTTGGTTTGGTTGATAAGCCAAGACTCAGATGAAGATATTAATACTCTAAAAAACTCTGCATCAATCTCTTTCTTTTTTTTCTCTTTTTTTTGAATAACATAATACAACATGTGGGTTTATAACACGTACCCCTACACTTGAGCTTTTACATGCTCGATAATTACAATCTATCTAATGACCCGATTTGAGGTGGATCAAAATAACATGGAGATCATTTGACAAACATATAGGGGGTATTGACTTAACTTTTCTTCCCTATTCTTCTGACGTAAATTATTATACATGAATCTTATGTCTAAAACTGTCATTTTACAAGGATAAGGTCTTGCAACCGTGCCAACTCAAATGATTAACTTGTGTTAAAACACAATAATGTACTAAAGGCGAGTACATATAAGGTAGGCTAAGGCTTTTTAGGTGTAACGATTGGTTTAAGGGTGACAATGCTCTTCATTAATAGTCCGGATTAACCAGAAAATTACGAGAACCGTGAAAAAGGATAGGCTCGAAGGGTTGTACTAGGGGTATCCTGCACTAAAGGTGAGTGCATGGCAAGGGTGTGGGATAGTTATATGGTCGGTGTGACCATCATAACAATAAAAACTAAGGTTTAAATAACTTGGTTTAATCCTAATCCTCTTATCAAGCATATCCTTACTTTACTTTGCGATCTCGGATTGCATCACAAAAATAAGTTCTTGAATTTTATTTTGTACGGTTACACTTATAATTCTTGAATTAAACCAGATACCAATGTTCTAGAAAAGGCGACAAAACCACGCATACACATCCGTAATGACGAAATAGACACACATGATTGCTCACTCCTTAACTCGAACAAGCTAAAGGTATAATATCTAAGGGCGAACCTCACATTGTGGGGGTGGAATTTTGAGGGTTTTTGTGCTATTCATATAAATTCCTATCCATGGGACGCTAGTAATACTCGGTTTTCGTTGGTGTGTGTCGTAAAAAAATTTAAGTTTTGGTAAAAATTACCCTTTTATGCTATGTTTCGATATATTACCCATTTTTTTAAGGACAAAGCAAATGACAAATGAAAGAATAGTTTTATGTTATTCCCCCTATATCTTCATTTTGAACCATTGTCCCTATTGTTCTCTGGAGTACCGTTAAAACAGTAAAGGGAAAAGAAACAAGGAAAAGAACTAGTAATCCCCTGGTTTACTCAATAATGGAGATTGAAACATGCGATAACTGGTTAAAATCGCTCTACGAGAATCATCCAATGAACTTCCTAAAGAACTTCCAAGATTCTTTCATCAATTAATAACCTGTAATCCAAGACAGCAGAGGAGGGAGGAAAAACTTAACAAGCATAAACTGTGCATTTACCAATATACAATATGAATTTCAGGGTACGACTCGGTAGTAGGATGATAGTAAGGTATTGTTACATGTATCAGGTTCTTGCAGGAATTTATACAAGAAGAATACTTTAATAAATGGTTGCACATGTTTCTATTTTCATAAATTAATTAAAAACTTTTCAAGTTTTTCTAGACCTGTGCTTTTTCTGACGCCGTCAGGGTGGTGGTGGACCCCGTTGCAGGTGGTAGTGGTGACGGCGTCACATGTTAATCGTGACGCCGTCTCCACCGTCTATGAAAACGAAATTTTTGTTTATGATGAAAAATTTCCTACACTTGATTCCATAAGTTAGTTCATGTATAAATTGATGTACTAAACAGGAGATTTGACATTCAATCATATATGACTCGAAACATGACGCGAATTAATCTAAAACAATTCATTTAAGATGATTTTGAGTTTGCGCTAAAAGCCGGCATATATTCCCTCACTTATTGTTTGCAAAAATACCTTTGATTGAAATTTAGACAGGTTAAAGACAATACAAAGCTTGATTATAAGATAGTTTAAAATAATAAAAAAAAATTATAAAGAATTAAAACACACATGACACTCGAATTGCGAGAAAGGTAAAGTGGGTTGCTCCCTAAGAAGCGCTTGTTTTTGTTCTGAGTCACGAGCTGATCTACCCTTATTTAAGTTATGCGGGTGGGTTACCACTAACCTTGAGTTCATGTATAGGGGTGATAGTACGGTACACACATTGTTGTGAGAAGGTTCGGTAAACATGTGAAATAATTGTTCTGTTGAATTATATGCTCCAAAAATTGTGTGTTTTCTTTAAATCCTAACTTGCTCTAACTCTTTTGGGCCTAACGGGTAAATTAAGTCCGACTTCTAAGAAAAGACACTTCTTGGGATTTAATTGCAATCATCATTCTACTCATCTCCTATTTCGATAATTTCAACACATAGGGATAGAGTTTTTTCTAATAAAATGTTTAAAATCATATTGTTTCTTGGGTCGCTAATGCATGGGTGATAATAAGCAATACATTTCTTATGGTGGAAAAGATGCCTCATGAGAAGTGAAGGTGGCTGGTATGAATGGTCAAATGGGTCTACTTCATTCATTTTTAAATATCCGACTAAGGTGGTTTGATGCATGGGTGGTTTTGGGGCCTATTCATTTCCTGGTTGCATCTAAGGATGGAAAATTAGGTAAGGGTTGTGGTTGAGGCTCCGGTTCATAAAAACTAGGAACTTACCTAAAACTAAGAGAAATGTCATGATTACAAGTATTCAAGCCTAAATCCTCTAGTTGTGTTTCGTCCAAAGGTTCTACCTCCGTCGGGATTCCTATAGTTTCATCTATTTCTTCCGGGTGAGTTACAGACGGTGTGGTTTCCTCAAATGAAGGTGGTACTTGTGGCGGTTCTTGGTGGGTTTGGATCTTTTTATTCTTTGTCCCATGTTATATTCTATGCATCTCACCCAAAATCCTCATTTCTTAAACCATCTTTATGCTTGGCCTTCAAATTTGTTACTTCTTGTTCAAATTTATTTTGGTAGGTTGTCCCACTCTTTTTGTCCTTGGGCAAAATTTTCTATGGTTTCCCATGCTTCTTCACACTTAATTCCCTAAGGTCCCGTCTGCTGCAAAGGCAAGGTCCATTCGAGTATAGTCGTCGACATGATCATAAAAGAATAGTGTAAGGGACCATAAATCGAGGCCATGATAAGGGACTCTTTGGATTAAGTTTTTGAAACGAGTCCACGCATCGTAGATAGGTTCATCTTGATGTTGTTGGAACACCAAGGTATATCTTTGGAATGGGAAGGTTGTGTTTCGTGGGGGGTTTTGAAAGGGGTAGTGGATGGTGGTCTTTCATACATCTTGATGTTGAACGAAAGAGTGATTTTCAAAAAACAAAAAATGGGGCCCCAAACAAAAAAAAAAGAAACAGGATAGACTTACGAGAAAGCTAATATGCGGAAATTAAATATTTCTTGAAAGGATTCAAGCAAGTAGAACTAAGCTAAACTATGATCAGAACCTAACTATTCCCCGACAGCGGTACAAAAACTTGATGTGCGGGTCGTGTAGGACTTCTACACGAGAAGTTTTACAACTCCCTAGGCAGTGCACCTAATCGTTGTAGTGTAGTATGGGCAAGACTCGGGGTTGTTTATCGTTTACTCGAGGAATAGGTTGGGAAGGCTTGATCACGGTCTAACAAAATTCTAAGGGTTGAGGGAAGATTCTTTTTGTGTTTTGATTTTTTTGGAAGCAAGTAAATCATATAATTGAGAGAGTGGTTTGGTTTAGCTATTAATCTAACTAGTGGTGATAACAATAAGATAAAAGATTATGCTTATTTAATCATGTATTACTCCCTAGATTGCTTCTCTTTATGTAGTTGCCTTGTCAACTTGTGATGATAAAGTAATTATTTCCTAAAGCATGATCGAATTACAACGAACCACGCCGTCTTACTTCTGTTGCCGCTAGAGGCAACGCACATAAAGGTAGTATGTAGACTCATTTCACGGCCTATGGGTTATAAGTGCATAAGGAAATACATTAAAAGTGGCATCAACCATATTAGGGGGCAAGGTAGTTGTACGACTGTTACTCGATTGTTTCTTTTCTACAACAATCACGTATTACCTAGACATATCAACAACGTTTACAGACAAAAGTTGGTTTTCTAAGACCTAACGTGCACATCCATAAAGAGGCAACCCATAAGACTCTACATTCTAGGTTTCATACAATCTTAAATAAAACACAATAATATGTTTAGCCCGACGCATTTAAGATTTAAAAGCAAAGATCATAAATCAAACAACACATAGATATATTGAATGATTAAGTAAACCTTACTTGATTAAAACATGAATTGGAAGAGTTACAATAGGGTTTTTAGGCCCTAAAATCGTCTCCTACAGCTGCTAAACGAACTAAGGTTTGTATCCTCTTTTTATTCTAAAGTTACACACTCAATACTCTATAAATTCGGGTTTGTATATATAAGGAAATCGACGCGACGGCGTCGCGTTTTAGTCGTGACGCCGTCGTAAAATGAATCTTCTAGATTTGCGTTTGAGTCGGTGCGGGCTGACGCCGCCTTGAAATATGTGACGCTGTCACTAGATGCGTTGTGACGGCGTCGTGTATGGATAGTGACACTATCTCCAGGCTCTGTGAGCACAAATCTTCAAGAGTCTTGGTGTTGGTTCGTAATCTCGTTTGTTTCTTCTGCAAATGAGCCCAAGTCATCTGTAATTCATCCAAATGCCTTCCAAATGAGAAATACCTGAAAGGAACGATTAAGTACCTATTTTGGGCATAAATGCACGATTTTGGGGGTTAAACGACCCCGAAAAAGTGTATAAAATGACACCTCATCTGGTTTGTAAACCACTTTTTATATTCTTATCAAATTGTACAATTTTATAAAAATTATAAAAATTAATTTGTTTTATAATTTCTATTTATCCGAAATCTTTTAAAAACAACTCGTAACTTACATTTTAACTTCGTTTCGCTTATTCTTTTTATGTCTGGAATCGTGGACGAGGGGGGAAGGGACGGGGGGGGGGGGGGGAGGGGATAAACTATTTAAATAAAATACCCACTGATTTTATAAAAATCTGTGTCAAATCAGTAGCTTCAAAATGTTTATAAAATTACTTTTATAACTTTAAATCTTTTAAAACTCGTAATTCTTTCGTTTTAATTCTGTTTTTTCGAGTTTCTTATATGCTTGGAATTCTCATGACATGTACTACCATTATAAAATATTTGTACATTTTTCTCAGATATGAAACAGTAGCTATTTTTATAAAATAACTTTTATAAAAATACTTTTATATATTTAATTATCGTAACCTTGTAATGTATAACTTCTTCGGTATAGACTCCGGTTTTTCATGTTCTTTATATGGCTTACGATCCTCATAATATGTACTATTTATTACAGTAGGTTTTATTAATTTTTTAAATTTGTGCTCTCTAACAGAATCATTAACAGTTGGTATATCTCTATATATTATTTTATATATTTATATATATTATATATATATTTATATATATATATATATATAATGTGTATAAACTAGTTTTTATAAATCATTACTTGTTTAATTTGTACAAGGCCTCTAATTTACTTTATATCATATGTATTACATATTTAGGGCCCTCGTAATAGAGTCCATAGCTCTTGTCCAAGTACCAAGTTTTCATGATAATTTGTATATAACTTTTGTAATTAAACTTTCAACAAATTAATTTATAAACCTAAACTTTAACAATTAACCAACAATTATATAAAGTGTTTTCCTTGTGTTCTAGTATATTTTTAACACCATTTCATGACAAGAATAATTATGTTTGAATCATATGCATGCTTACTTTATTTTATAAACCATAAAAACAAACCCTAGGTAGTGATTAACATAATAACAAGTATGTAAAACATGTAAATAAATAATAAGAGAGATTAGGGTTTAAGTAGGCCTTATATAAGTGTAGGAAAATGAAAAACACAAGATCAAGCCCTAGAAATCAAACCCAGATCCGAAACCCTAGTTTGAAAACCCTAACTTTCTCCTTGATTAAACCCTTGCTAGATTATTATCCAAGCTTCCAAATCACTTCTAAATAACTTAGATATGATACCTAAGAATACTAGTACACTTGTAATCTTTGAAATATCAAAATTATGAAAACCCTAAGTATATAACTTTGAGTTGTAGGTTTGGAGGTGTTTAGAGAGAGTTTTCTACTTTGTTTACTTGTATGAAATGAAGGAGTGTCATAATGAACCTAAGACCTTCCTTTTATAGCAACTAGTTTTGTGAAACAAACCTTAACCTAAACCCTTTGATGAGTAGTGTTTCTAGGAAAATCCTTGTAAGGGCTTCTCCTCATCCCTAGGTATGGGGAACGGCCAAGAGTGGGTTTAGGGTACGTTGATTAGCCAATTTCTAGTAAAATGGGTTTGTAAGAGTACTTGAGGTTGGTTATAACAAAATGATAAGACTTTAGTGGGTTTAAGGATTTAATTTGATGCACATTATGGTTGTAAACCGGCCTATGGACTTTTATTATGAATGAGAAATGATGTTTAATTTTGGGTTTTGGCATAATTGTATGGTTATGTTTGAGGTAAATGGGTATTGGTGCTTGCCGGTACTTGCCTTAATGTATTTTATTGCGAAAACGTAGACAATTTTACGTAACCAATAAAAATAAAATATAAAAAAGGTTATATATTATTCTCGTAATAATTATATCACACCTTGATTGACGTAAAACGTTTACTTGTTTGCATGTCACATTTATGTTGAATGTTAAATTTTAGTTTACGCGATTTTACTAAACGATGCAACATTATAAAATAGACAGTAAAACCCTAAAAATAAAGTATGGCAAGTATTGAGTCGGGAACATTACTGAAAGATACGGTACTTGTTATCATTTTCCATGTTATGTAAAATACACCAAAGGAAGTTAGATAGCCTCTTTGACCATTGTCAAAACTTGGTTATATATTGTGCTCACTTGTTACCTTACAAAAACACACAAAACACACTCAAAATCTCTTTCATATTGGCCTCATTTCAATGGTATACATCAAGGGTTAAAGGCTTACTAAGGGTTACTAAGGAATTCTAGGGTTTGGTATGTTGCATTTCTAGGATTTCTTAAAGCTTTCGGGTTGATATTAGTGCATTTGCACGACCATCTTACGCATCCTTATTACGTGCAAGTGTCTCATGGAAACTATTTTTACTCTTATTTAACTTGTCATGAATATATTTTCATATCACCTTTGTAGATTTTTAGTGGTTGCGAAACGCGATTTAAATTTTGTTAAGAAATTAGGGTTTTATGTCCAGAAAATAGGTCTCCTTGGAGCAATGTTTTAACCATCTTACTGATACACTTTATGATAAATATCTTTTAACATTAAGATACTATAATAACTAGGAATTTTTCACGTAGGTTTGAAGGTCTCACGAAGTTGGTTTGGTATTTTAAACAAGTTCTATACAAAACTTGTCAAACAACTTTAGTTGCTGGACCTTCTGTGACTTGTAAACGTAGTTTTGGTGCCTTAAACTTTAGATCAAGGAGTGTAATTATAGTGGTTGGAAAGGGCTAAGTGGAGAATTCGTTTTGTTGAAAGATGTTGAGAATTGAGTGGGTTATGGTTGTTTGAAGTCGGGTAAACAACTATGGCAGCCATTGTTTTCATAGCCATAATATAAAAGTTATGTTGCTTATTTTTCTTAATGTTTTCACTTGGGAAACTATATAAAACTCTAACAAAAGTGTATAAGGGTGATAAAACTTTCTAAAACTCATATGCATATAGAACATATCATTGTGACCCTAAGGCGTCTTATTGATTTAGCTCGCGGTTAAGTCGTAACATTTCATTCAAGCTTGCGTATTTTATTCTCAGTATCACTACTTGTTGATGTGAGTTTTATAGACCCTACTTTACTTGTTTTAATGCTCGTTTTGAACTAATTTGGGGTGAGAATACATGTTTATTTTACTTATGGACACAAGTACTTAAAACTTTTACGGATTGCCTAATTTACTTGTTATCCCGTAAGTCTCACTTCTCATGAACCGTTTAGTCTATGTTGTATTACGAATGTTGTGAAATAGACTCCTATTGGGTTGACACCCCCGTGCGGTATGTAGCGATACTTGATTGAAGTCAACGAAGCAATTCATTTAAGGAAAATCTAGGTGTCTTGGGATGGACAACTATGGGGCCATAAAACAAACTAACTGTTAAGGCTTCAGTGTCATGATCTTAGTGCAATAATAATACTTTTTCTGATATTGTATGCGTTACAATAGTCACAAAATTATTGTGGTCCATGTTAGTTTTTACTCGACGTTAAACCTATGAACTCACCAACTTTATGTTGATCGTTTTAGCATGTATTCTCAGGTCCTCTGTTGTCTCCTCATGGATAACTTTTATCCGTGCATCTATCTAGAAGTCACATTTTGCGGTCTCATCATGTCGAAGATTTCTTGCATTACTCTAAGTTTGTTTGTTGAACTAAAATCTTCTTTTATTTTTGGTGTGAACTCATGAAACTCGTCCTTTGTTAATACTTTATTTATGTAATCAAACGTGTATTTTCAAACGACTCATATAGAGGTCGTTCGATATAACTTGTGACTTTGTGTTATGAAAGTCATGCCTCATTATCTTCCGCTGCGATATTTAAGGGTGTGACAACCATCTTATATATTTGAAAGTCGTGCAGTTCTTCGGTTCCGGAAGCGATACCCGTGGTTTCGGACCGAACCGAACCGAGACCAAAATTTGCAATATTGAAGAACCTAGAAACAGGGCCTCGGTTCTTAAATTCGATTCAGATGTTCGTCGGGTCGGTTCGATTCTTTGTCGAATATGTGAAATACGTGTATCAAACGTTGCCACGTTGAGTCGCGAGATGAACGTGGGAGCGAAGATCGTTTATGATGATGTTGATGTTGGCATAATACTAATGTCATATTCATTATAGTATATAGTTTTAACCGGGGTCATCTCATGGATTTTGATTGCCTCGTGTCATCACTATAAATATATCTTTAAGCATATACACAAAATATACATGTATTAGTAGTGCGTCAACTAATTAAACTCAAGTCTCGTATATTGTGTTGTATATATAGAATGCATGGGAATTTTGGTAAACCATCGTCAAACGGTGACCAATAAAAACTTTTGCATAGCACCATTTGCATTCTTTTAAAAAGGCCTTGGTTTTAAATTTTAAAGGTTATAATAATACTATTGGCATCTTGGGTAACATAAAAGAAAGACCATAAACGAAAGACATTACATAGTAGAAAAAGGATACCAACCTAAGTTTAATTCAAATCTAAAAAAAAAAAAAAAGATTCCTAAAATGCAAACAAATAATATAAGTAACGATTTATCTTATAACCCCACCGTATTGGCCAAAAAAAATGTGGAGTCGGTTGATAATGTTTAAAGTACATGTCTAATAATTTATGATTAGTTTAAATGTCATGGGATTAGAGTGTTGGAAGAGAGTATTCAATTATTCATGCATGTTCTCAAGCCAATTTTGATAGTAGTTCAAGGGTTGCTCTCACCGGGGCCATTTGGGGTTGGTGTATTGTACTACTTTATGACATGTTACGTCCAAAATACCAAGAGATTTAATAAACGAACCATTCATTTAACTTTTAGTCCAAATTAATGAAAAGATGTTATTTTATTTACTTTTTTCGTCTCAAAATAAATCGCCAATTTGATTTTTCATTATCAAACTGGTTCAACTTTAACTTAAATATTTTTTTTTTTATTTAATATTTGATGTAAAATTTACTATACACTTTTTAAAAACTCATATATTCATAATATTTTGCTCAAGTTTATATAACACAGATTAAAATAGTTAGAGGAGAGTCTATATTGAATACCAAAAATAATGTTGGATACCAAGGACTCATTAATCCACCATTTCATCTTAAAAGAAATTCTATTGAGAGATTAAAGGTATTTTTTTCATTTCACCTATTTTTTATATGCTTAAATTTCATTCTTTAAACTGATTATCATTCAAAGAGACGAAAAAATAAATTTATACCATCACGACGAGCATTTAATTATCTTTCCATAGATATCCGCTTTGATATACTTTCGACAAAAAAAATTCGTTTTTTTACGTTTTTTTCGTTGTTAAAACTTGCATGAAAATATCATATCTGATTAAACACTAATTTGAATATTCGTACAAAATCATATATAATATAACACTAACATCGAATTACATATGATTGCATTAAACTTAAATATCATATATGATTTAATACTAATATCATATATGATTTTATCAAATGTAAATTTATCAATAATATCATATATGATTTTAAATATCATATATGATTTAACACTAATATCATATATGATTTCTCATGCAAGTTTCAACTACGAAAAAAAAGACGAAAAACGAAGAAAAAAACGTAAAAAACGTTGGGAAAAAAATAAATTATAATAAATTCGTCGAAATGTATATAAAATAGATTCGACTAGATATGATTATTTTTTGCTCGTCGTTGAGTTGTGGGCATTATTTTTGGCTTTCATATACGATATTGAACGGTTTAGGAGTTATTAATTTTTTTTAAAAATGAATAGGTTTTGGGTTTAAATCTTATCCTATTCTGTTATCAAGATGGAGATGAATTGGTGGGGATTAGTATTTTCGGTATCCACATTAACCTTGATATCCAAAGAACTTAAATAAATAGTTTTTATAGTCATAGTTGAACCTCAATTTTTACTTTTAAAAGTTAAATCTGAACATTAATCTTTTGAGGCGGATGTAGATATAAACACTTGGAGGGGATGGTTTTAACAAGATTAAATGCATACTTATCATTAGTTGTTAGTGCATGTATGTTTAGTTTTTATTATGTTTTGTAAAATTATAAGTATTTGTTTAGAGGTTATTACATGTAAATTGATAAGAAATAGTTATTTTTTTTGTATAGTATAAAAGTTGTTTGTATTAGAGAAAATTATCACACGTTATACTATTTTATGTGTTATAAATGATTGTAATATTATGATTAATTTGATAAAAAATATTGGAGGGTAATATGTAAAAGTAAAAAATTATATATGAGACTTAATTTAAGAGGACTCTCGACCCTCTTTGCTTTTTCTATAATGTTATTTAATTTTTTTATGCAACAAAAACTTACTTATTAAAGACTTATATAAAGTTACTATATTTATGATATTAAGAGCTTGTTTGTTTTGTTTTGTATCAAGTTTATAAAATTAAAGTGATTGTTGAAATATATGTTTGTTTGTGTGTAGATGTGAATAATAATTGTTTGTTTTGTTGTTGTTGTATAACGTGTTGTATTTGTGAATATACTAGTTATAGTTATCCTTTTTATATGATTATAACGTGTCGAAATAAAAGTTATATTGGATAAAAATTAGTTGAGGAAAATATGTAAAAATATATAACAAGTGTATGCGTTAATTGAATGACCCTCACTTCACATAGCTTTTTTTCAGATGGTGGTTCATTTATTTTCAACCTCCCAAACAAACACTCCTGACTTAATATAATTTGAATATTTTTATAATTTTATGACATTTCAATCATTATTCAATCATTAATTATGTCTTTTGAGATCATTATCAAAGAGGGCTAAGTTTTTAACCTGTAACGTCAATTTTATTTGCCTTTTCGCAGTCGATCAATGACTCATCCACCTCCTTCACGAAACTCCTAATCTTTTATAGGAGAATTTTGATAAGGTAATATCAAAATTCTAACTGCTCATTTTAAACCAACAATTCGATTAGACGCTTAAATTATCGGTCCCATAGATAAGCCAATGTGGGCTTGGTAGGTACATAGATGTAACGGTTTGTAGCCTTATTCCCTAAAGTATGTTCCATTATAATATAGACATATTTGTTATGTAAAATGAAATCAAATTCCAATCTATATCAATTTTAGTATCTTTCTATTGTATCTAGTGATCTAGGTTCGATCCACATAAACAAAAATGTGAATCCTCAGGACATCCGGATATTTGTCGGAGATCCGGAGGGGATTCGTTTTGGCGCCTTATTGTTTTTATTAATAATGATTTTACTTTTGTATTCATGCATAAACCCTAAACCTAGCCGTCAAAAACAAAAAAAAAATTTGGAGTTGCCTAGATTCAACTCTGTTTTTCATCTGATTGTTTTAGTTGTCGAAGATCAATTTTGTTGCAACAAATGTTTCCAACCAAATTGCGCTCTCTTCCTAAAGGACATAATAGCCCTTGACATAAAAAAAGATAGCAAACAACAAAGTCATAAAAAATGGAGGAATCAGCGAAGCATTTTATACAATTATGTCGTCAAACAAAGTCTATATCCGTGCTAATTAACGAGAGCATACACAAAGAAGGAAAAGGAGAATAATCGGCTTTAACATTCATCCAGTTTGTCAGTTTATTCGAAGACCCTTCATTGATAACCAGGATTATATCTTTTATTGTCTTTGGATTGTTCTAGAAGGTTTGGGTTAGCGCCATAAGTTTTATTAATGCCTGAATGACCAATATCAAAAATAATGCCATTTTTAACAATCCCCGGTAGTTTTGCAGTGGGAGATATAACCTAACACTCAGAATGGTACGGATAGAAATTTCTCAAAAAGCGTAGTCGGAAACCCTTTGTTTGAAGTTAGTCGGCATATTTGTAACGAGATGGTCACTGTAGTACACGAAACTCTGTCTCGAATAAAAAATATACGAACAAAAGTTATCTCAATCTTATGTGTTTGGTTAGCGTGCTCCATTTGTGTTTCTTAAGGCTATGTTAGCAAGGTGAATTTATCTATGGTGTATGGTAGTTTTTTTTCAGACATTTCGTGATATTAACAGTATTAATTACTCCTGGCACTAAATACCCCTCATCATTTTTTTGTACTGCATTATTTGTCACATGAAAATTTTTTTATAACCCAAAGACTATGAGGTGTTTGTAGTATTTTGGTTAGTTAGGTTATGGTTTGCTTCTCTTTTATCGATCTACGGGCCAAATTAAACGGTAACGGGGGGATGATACCTGGTATTCTGTTTATGGCTCACCCAACTTCGGTACTTAATTCTGTTCTTAGTTTTAATAAAAACCAAAAGTTTTTTTTGCGGGATCCATGCTGTTTTCAGTTTGGCATCCACTTTTAATTTGCAAACCCCTTTTGCTCATTGTGTGTGATTATTCAGTTTCAGTCCAAATTGTTGTTGGAGTTTGGGTATTTAAAACGACTGAGATGAGATTTTAGGGATAACGACTCTCCTCCTGGAGTTGTTACTTTTTATAAGCTACTCACTTTAGTAGTTTCAAGATCGTTTTTTTAATTATATTCCTTTGGTAATACGGTTTTTTTCCTAGATAGGTGAGCATCGGCTTGCGGTTGACGCACCCTTCGTCTCCAATTGAAAAAAGAACATTTTAAAATTAACAAATAGTTGTAATGTGGATGTTAAAGATGGTTTTTTTCTTTAATTTTAAGACTTTTTTCTTAATATTTTTCTCATATCTATTTTATTTTTTTTATTATTGTTATTTTATTTATCGTTTACGTTTCTTTCCAAGAAAGCATTATAATCATAATTATATCAAGATACTTTATTAAGTAGACGTATCTCTTCAACTCTCTCTTTTTTTTTCCTCATCCTCCGTTTGTTAGTTTGATTCGTTTGAGTTAAAAGAGAGAGGAGGTTGAGTGAGATTTCGTCCAGATTTTACTGTTTTTGAGATAAAGGTGTTTTGTTGTTAGCAGTTTGATTGTGTTGAAGTTTGTTTGATGGAAATAGATTTTTGGAGGTTATTTGTGGTAATTAGTTTGTTTTTACTGTTTTTATCTTTGTTGGCATTGGGATTGTTTCTATAATTCTTTGTTTTTGTAGGTCGTTGGTCCATTCTTAGCGGACATATAGTGATACTTGTATGAGATTAGAATAAATGACCTAGAGGAATTGGGTTTGGGTGGAGAATTTTGTGAGGTGGACATGCTGGTTTTAGGTATTACTTTGTGTGATGTGCTAGTTTTCTGTCTTGATCTTTTACCATTCGACCGTTGGGTTTGTCGTGTTGTCATTGCATGAACGACTAGGCGCTATTCGTGTGTTTATTTGCGGAAGGTCGGTAGTATTTGTTGATAATGAGGGTTATGGAGGGATTGGGGGGGAGTGCGGGGGGTGGGGGGTAACTCAGCCGTCCTCTACCGGGGGGGTGCGTGGATTATTACTTCGGGCTGAGGCGCGGGGGGTTCCTTGCGTTGCGTGAGGGAGTGGGGTGGGGAGTGGGGGGAATGGGGGTGGGTGGGTTGTGGGGGTTGTGGGGGTGTTGGGGGTTGGGTGGTGTGGGGTTGTAGTGGGGTGGTAATTGGGGTGGTCTGAGTGGGGGGTGAAGGATGTTGATTGGGGGGTACAGTACGGTGGGGTTGTGGTGGGGGTCGCGTTTGTGGGGTGGCTGTGGGGTGTGCTATTCTTTTTTTCTATGTTGGCTTTTTTTATTAGTTTGAGGGTAGCTTTACGTTTGGGTTATGTGTTGGGGGTGAGCGTGCCTGAGAAGACTTAACGGATGTATTGCTGGGGGGTCTGGGGGAGTTAAGTAGGTGTTCAGGGTTTGTTGTGTATACTGTCTAATATACTTCCTTTTTTTAGTCTTTGTGGTTTAGTCTTACTCTCTTTTCCAATTTCGCGCTGTATGTATTTTGATAGTTACATGGGGCTAAATTGTATCACTGGGTATTGGTTTTTCTGAATATATTTTATGATTTCTTTTTTGTTGCGTATAATTGCTCGTTTTTTTTATATGTGTTTGTTTTTTTACTTATTCGCGTAAGTGGTTTTTTTATTTATTTTGGAATACTTCATTTTTCCTATGTACTGCAGAAGAAGGATAGAAAGAGAGAAGAATAGAAGAGAAGGAAAGAAAGAAGTAAGGAGATTAAGGAAAGGCAAGAGAGCCGGAAGAAGAGAGGGAAGAAAAAAGAAGAAGAGAAAAGAAGAAGAAGAGAAATGAAGATAGGAAGAGGATTAGATAGGAGAGTGAAGAAGAAGAAGAAGGAGCAGAGAAGGAGAGAGGGAAGAGATGAGAAGAATGAAAGGAGAGAAAGAGAAGCAGAAAGTGAAAGAAGTGAGAAGCAGAACAGAAAGAGAGAGGAAGATAGAGACAGAAGAAGAGAGATGAAAGAAGAATAGAAAGAGAAAGGAGAGAACGCGGAAGGTAGTAAACGAGAAAGAAGGAGAGAGGGAAGAAGAAACAGAAGAAAGAAGAAAGGAAGAAACGAGGATAAGAGAAAGAAGAGAAGAAAGAAAGAAGAATAGGAGAAGAGAAGAAGGAAGAAGAAGAAAGGGAGAAATAGAGAACGAAAGAATAGGAAGAAGAAGAGAAAGAAACTAGAAAGAAGGGAATAGAGAAAGAGAAAGAGAAAAGAACAGAAGCAAGAGAGAGAAAGAAGGAGAAGAAGTAGTGACAGAAGAAGAGAAGGAAGAGAAGAGGGAAGAGAAAGAGGAAGAAGAAGAGAAGAAGAGAAGGAGAAAGAAGAAAGAGATAGCGAAGGAAAGATGGAACAAGAAGAGAAGTAAGAAGACGGGAAGAAGAAGGGAAGAGGAGAGTAGGGAGAAAGAAGAGAAAAGACGAAGGTAAGAGAGGAGGAAGAAGAGAAAGAAGAAACAGTAGAAGGAAAGACAGAGAAGAGAGAGAAGATGAAGAAAGAAAGAAGAGCAGAAGATATGAAAAGCAGAGAGGAGACGAGAAAAGAGAGAAAGAAGGAATAGGTGGCGGAAAGGAGAGAAAGGGGGAGAAGAGAGAAATAGAAAGAAGGAGAAAGGGGGAGGAAGAAAGAGGAAGACCCAGAAAGAAGTAGTGATGTGAGAGATAACTCTAATAAGCTCTGTTTTGGTATTTTTTGTTGTAGTATTGCTCTCATGTCTTAACATAATTCCGCATTTTTTTAGTTACTGGAGAGTTTATGAGAGTGTGCGCGATATTGCTAAAGTCTAATTAATATTTGACTACCTTTCCGTTTTGCATATCTACTCTGTTTTAGTGTGATAAGTAAAAGGTTCTATGTTAATACAAGTGCTGAGTTATTTTTTTATACGTATACATACTACTAATCCTGGTCAACATCAGCATTACCAAAAACATATGAGATTGTTCATACATTTTGTTTGTGATATGGTTGATCGAGGACAGGTTCGTGTACTTCATGTGCCATCTCGTTACCAATATGCCGACATCTTCACAAAGGGTTTGCCGACTACGCTTTTTGAGGAATTTCGTACCAGTTTGAGTGTTAGGTTATCTCCTCCACTAAAAAATACGGGGGATTGGTCTTTAATGCCAATTTTTATTTTGATATTATATGTCATTCAGGCTTTATTATCTTATGGGCCTAACCCACTTCTAGAACAATCCTAAGACATTATATATTATAATCCTGTGTTAATCAATGAATGGGGTCTTCGATACGGACAAACTGGATGAATGTTAAAGCCGATTATTCTTCTCTTTTTCTTCTTTGTTGCTCGTTTGCACGGATATTGACTTGTGTTTGACGACATAATTGTATATATGTGTTCGCTAGAGTATTCCTCCTTTTTGTTTTATGTACGGGTTTGCTTTTTTCTTTATGTCATGCGTATTTTGCCTTTAGGGGATGAGAGGGCAATTTGTTGGACAAACTTTTGTTGTCAACGAAAATGATCTTCGACAACAGAAAAACATCTGATGAGAAAAAACAGGGTTGATCTAGGCAAACTCAACAATTTTTTTTTGTGTTTTGGACGGGCTAGGGTTTAGTGGTTTATGCATTGATACGAAAAGTAAAATAATAATTATAAAAACAATAAAGAGAAAAAAACGAGTCCCTCCGATCTCCGGACAAATAGCCGATGTCCGGTGGATAGCAAATTTTTATTAGTGGATATTTACCCTTAGAAAGCTCTGTACCATTGAAAGATAGTAGAAATTTGATATTGATTGGAATTGATTTCATTCATAACAAAGCATGCTATTTATTAATGGAACATAACTTTGGGAATAACTACTAAACGTTAAATCTATTGGACCTCAAGTCCCACAATGGCTTGGGGCCGATAATTTAAGCGTCTAAAGTTTGTCGGGTTTAAATTGCTGTTGAATTGGTAGACATATCAATTCTCTATTAAGATAGGGTTTCGTGACAGGAGTGATGACTCATTGATCGACTGCGAAAGGCAAATAAAGGAAGTTACAGTTATAAACTTATGGCACTCATTGTATTGATTCTCAAAAGAACTTAATTATGTTGAATGTATTTAAATGTCTTAATTTATAAATATTCAAATTTATTAAGTCAGAGTGTTTGTTTGGTGTTTAAAATAAATGAACCACCTTCTGAAAAAAGCTATGTGAGTGAGGGTCTTTCAATTAACTCATCACGTTTATTATATTTTTACATATTTACCTCTACTAATTTTATCCAATTAACTTTTTATTCGACACTTATTTCATATAAAAAGGTATAACTATATATTCTCTAATTCAGACACTTTATTAAAACACACAAAACAAACAAGTTATTTTTTCATCTACACACAAACAACATATATTCAGACAATCACTTTAATTTATAGAACTTGATACAAAAACAAAACAAACAAGCTCTTAATTCATAAATAAGTAACTTTATTAAGTCTTTAATTAAGTAAGTTTTTGTTGCTTAAATAAATTAATAACTTTATAGAAAAAGCAAAGAGGGCGAGAGTCTCTTAATTAAGTCATCATTTATATTTTACTTTTACATATTTACCCTCCAATATTTTTATCAAATTAATCTATTATTCAACATTTATTTCACATAAAATAGTATAACGGTAATTTTCTCTAATTCAAACACTTTATTCTATACAAAAAAAATAACTATTTATTCATTTACATGTAGATAACATCTAAACAATTACTTTAATTTTACAAAACATAATATAAAACTAAACAAACAGGCACTTACACTAATGATATGTATGCATATATAACTCCTAGGTTTATACTACATCCGTCTCAAAATAAGTGTTCAGTTTGACTTTTAAAAGTAAAATTGGTTCAACTTTGACTTTAACTATTGATTTAAGTTCATTTGAAAACCAAAGTTAATGTGGATACCAAAATACTAATCCTCACCCTTCATCTCCATCTTGAGTTCTTCTTAGATAAGATTAAACCCAAAAACCATTTTATTTTTATTAAAAATAATTTATATCTCCTAAACGTTAATCGTTAAGCGAAAAAATATTGCCATCACGACGAGCATTAAGTATCTTTCTATTCGATCTCTATATTTTGATTCTACTTTCGACGAATTTATTTATTTATTTTTTTCACTTTTTAGTTTTTTTTTCTTGTTTTTTCGTCCTTTTTTTTCGTTGTTAACTTGCATGAGAAATCATTAAAATGTATTAGTGTTAAATCATATATGATATTTAAAATCATATATGATATTATTGATAAATTTACATTTGATAAAATCATATATGATATTAGTATTAAATCATATATGATATTTAAGTTTAATGCAATCATATGTAATTCGATGTTAGTGTTATATTATATATGATTTTGTATGAATATTCAAATTAGTGTTTAATCAGATTATGATATTTTCATGCATGTTTAAAACGAAAAAAACGTAAAAAACGATTATTTTTTTGATGTCGAAAGTTTTTCATGCGGATATCTATGGAAAGATAATTAAATGCTCGTCGTGATGGTATATTTTTTTCGCTTAATGATTAACAGTTTAAGAGATATTTAAGTTTTAAAAAATAGGTGAAATAAAAAAATCCTTTTAATCTCATCAATTGATTTCTTTTTAGATGAATGGTGGAAATGAGTCCCTTGGTATAACATTTTTTTGTATTTCACATTCTATACTCTCTCTTAACTATTTAATCTGTGGTTATATAATACTGATGCATAATTATATGAATATATGAGTTAATTGTTATTAAGTGCTTTTTGTATTTATAATTTTTCATCATAAAATTTTTATATAACAAAAATAAAAAAAAAAATAATAATAAATATTTTTAGTTTAAGTTGAACCATTAGTTTGCAGTTTTTTTTGAGTGTAGGTAGTCTGAAGTTGAGTTTGATATTGAATGTTTTTCGGAAAATGGAAAAAAATCAACAAATTGGGGGGATTATTTATTTTGAGACGAATAAAAAAATAAATAAAAATAACATCTTTTCATAATTTGACTAAAAGTTAAATGTGAATATTTTTAGTTTTAATCTTTTGTATTATTGGGACGTCGTCGTAAATTAACTGTATTTTAAAGTATAGTACATACCACCAACCCCAAATGGCCCCCCCGGTTTGTGAGCAACCCTTAAACTCACTATCAAATTGGTTTAGCTATACATGCATTGAATAATTGGAATACTCTTTCCAACACTCTACAATCCAGATTGACATTTAAACTAATCATAAATTATTAAGACTTTGTACTTTAACATTATCTACCGACTCCACTTTTTTTTTTGGCAATACGGTGTTATTAGATTAATCGTTACTTGTATGTATTTGTTGCATTTAGGAATCTTTGATTTGATTAGAACTTAGGTTGGTATCCTTTTTCTACTATGTAATGTCTTTCGTTTATGGTCTTTCTTTTATGTTACCCAAGATGCCAATAGTATTATTATAACCTTTAAAATTTAAAACCAAGGCCTTTTTAAAAGAATGCAAATGGTGCTATTGCAAAAGGTCACCGTTTGACGATGGTTACAAAATTCCATGCAGTTCTATTATATACAACACAATATACGAGACTTGAGTTTAATTAGTTGACGCACTACTAATACATGTATATTTTGTGTATATGCTTAAAGATATATTTATAGTTGATGACTCAGACGGCACAAATCAAAAATCCATCGAGATGATCCACGGTTATTAAACATATATACTATTAATGATTTGTCATTAGTATTATCGCCAACATCAAAATCATCATAATCGATCTTTTTTTTTTTTTTTTTTTCGCTCCCACGTTCATCTCTGGAGACCACGTGGCAAACGTTTTTGATTACACGTATTTACATATTCGACATAGAAGAATCGAAAACCGGAGGCGGGAAAAACCGACCGACCTGAATCGAATTTTAGAACCGTGGTCCTGTTCTAGGTTCTTCAATATTGCAAATTTTGGTCTCGGTTCGGTTCGGTCCGAAACCACGGGTATCGCTTCCGGAACCGAAGAACTGCACGACTTTCCAAATATATATTTGGTGTCACACCTTAAAATATCGCAGCGGAAGACAAGGAGGCATGACTTTCATAACAAATGTCACTAGTATATCGAAAGACATCTATATGGAGTCGTTTGATAATACACGTGTGTTGATTACAATAAATAAAGTCTTCAACAAGGACGAGTTTCATGAGTTCACACCAAAAATAAAAGAAGATTTTAGTTCACAATCAAACGTTAGAGTAATGCAAGAAATCTTCGACATGATGAGACCGCAAAATGTGACTCTAGTATGATGCTCCAAGAGTTAATCTGTGAGAGTGCAACTAAGGACATGAGAATAACATGCTAAAACGATCAACATAAAGTTGGTGAGTTCATAGGTTTAACGTCGAGTAAAAACTAACATGGACCACAATAATTTTGTGACTATTGTAACGCATACAATATCAGAAAAAGTATTATTATTGCACTAAGATCATGACACTGAAGCCTTAACAGTTAGTTTGTTTATGGCCCCAGTAGGTGTCCATCCCAAGACACCTAGAGTTCCTTAAATGAAATGCGTTCGTTTGACTTCCAGTCAAGTAAGCGCTACAAACCCGAACGGGGGTGTCAACCCTAATAGATCTATTCACAACATTCGTACTTACTACATAACTAACGGTTCATGATAGTGAGGACTTAACGTGATAACAAGTAAATTAGGCAATCCGTAAAAGTTTTAAGTACTTGTGTCCATAAGTAAAATAAACATGTATTCTCACCCCAAATTAGTTCAAAACGAGCATTAAAACAAGTAAAGTAGGGTCTATAAAACTCACATCAACAAGTAGTGATACTGAGAATAAAATACGCAAGCTTGAATGAAATGTTACGACTTAACCGCGAGCTAAATCAATAAGACGCCTTAGGGTCACAATGATATGTTCTATATGCATATGAGTTTTAGAAAGTTTTATCACCCTTATACACTTTTGTTAGAGTTTTATATAGTTTCCCAAGTGAAAACATTAAGAAAAATAAGCAACATAACTTTTATATTATGGCTATGAAAACAATGGCTTTGCCATAGTTGTTACCCCTGACTTCAAAACCAACCCATAACCCACTCACTATCTCTACATCTTTAAACAAACGAATTCTCACACTTAGCCCTTCCAACCACTATAATTACACTCCTTGATCTAAAGTTTTTTAAGGCACCAAAACTTCGTTTAAAGTCACGTAGTCATGGCAACTATAGTGGTTGACAAGTTTTGGTATAACTTTGTTTTAAAATACCAAACCAACTTCGTAGACCTTCAAACCTACGTGGAAATATTCCTAGTAATTATAGTATCTTATGGTTAAAAGATATTTATCAAAAGTGTTTCGTAAGATGGTTAAAACTTTGCTCAACAAGTGAGACCTCTTTTCTGCTTGGGTGTGTCAGAAATCCCTAATTCTTACCAAAATTTAAATCGAGTTCGAACACGAAAAATCTACAAAGGGGATATGAAAATATTATGACATGTTAAATAAGGTGTTTAAAATAGGTTTCATGAGACACTTGCACGAAATAAGGATGCGTTTTATGATGTGTTCGTGACAATGAACTAATATCAACCCGAAAGCTTAGAAATCCTAGAATGCAACACCAACCCTGAATTCCTTAGTAACCCTTAGTAAGCCTTTACCCTTGATGTTATACATTGAAATGAGGAGATATGAGAGATTTTGAGTGTGCTTTTTGTTTATTCTGTGCTGTATGTGTGTTGTGAAGTGATTATCAAGTAAGTGATTCAATATAATATCCAAGTTTGAACTGGTCAAAAGAGGCTTTCTACTTCTTTGGTGTAGTATTTATAACATGGAAAATGTAACATCCGTTATTTCAGGTAAATTTCCCGACTAAATACTTGACATTATTTATTTTTTGGGTTTTTCGGGTCTGATTTTAATGTCATCGTTTTAGTTAAATCGCGGTTTATATAAAAATAACATGAAACATAATGGACATCAAAACAAGTAAACGTTTACGTCAAGCAAGTGTTATATAATTATTACGAGGATAATATATAACTTTTTATATTTTATTTTTATTGGTTACGTAAAATGTCTACGTTTCGCAATAAAATACATTTAGGCATACCCGGAAGCACCAATACCCATTTACGCTCAAACAAATACCTACTATTATGCCCAATACCCAAAATTAAACTCATTTCTCACTTAATAAAGTCCTTAGGCCGGTTACAACATATGTGCATCAAATTAAATCCTTAAACCCACTAAAGTCTTATCATTTTGTTATAACCAACCTCAAGTACTCTTACAAACCCATTTTACTAGAAATTGGCTAATCAACGTACCCTAAACCCACTCTTGGCCGTTCCCCTTCCTAGGGAGGAGGAGAAGCCCTTACAAGATTTTCCCTAAAACCACTACTCATCTATGGTTTAGTTTTATAAAAGGGGGGGTGGGTTGTTTCCAACATTAATACGTTCTATATAATAAAAGGAAGGTCTTAGGTTCATTATAACACTCCTTCATTTTATACAAGTAAACAAAGCACAAAACTCTCTCTAAAAACCTCCAAACCCACGACTCAAAGTTATATACTTAGGGTTTTCATAGTTTTGATATTTCAAAGATTACAAGTGTACTAGTATTCTTTAGGTATCTTTCTAAGTTATTTGAGAAAGTGATTGGAAGCTTGGGTAATAATCTAGCAAGGGTTTAATCAAGGAGAAAGTTAGGGTTTTCAATCTAGGGCTTCAGATCTGGGTTTGATTTCTAGGGCTTGATCTTGTGTTCTTCATTTTCCTACACTTATATAAGGCCTACTTAAACCCTAATCTCTCTTATTATTTATTTACATGTTTTACATACTTGTTATTATGTTAATCACTACCTAGGGTTTGTTGTTTTTATGGTTTGTATAAATAAAGTTAACGCCATGCATTATGATTCAAAACATAAATTATTTTGTCTTGTAAATGGTGTTAAAAATTATTACTAGAAACTACAAGGAAAACACTTTATATAATTGTTGGTTAAATTATAAGTTTAGTTTATAAATTAATTTGTTGAAAGTTTAATTACAAAAGTTATATATAAATTATTATGAAGACTTGGTACTTGGACAAGGAGATTTGGACTCTATCTACGGAGGGCCCTATATATGTAATACATTATGATTATAAAGTAAATTAGGGCACTTGTACAAATTAAACATAGTATTGATTTATAAAAACTTGTTTATACATTTTTATACACATTTTATATATATATATACTGTATACTATATATATATATATATATTATTTATATATTATATATATTTTATATTATATATACCCAAATGTTTTAAGATTCTGTTAGAAACTCAAATTTTTATAAAAATTTTAAAAAGCTACCGTAATATATAGTACATTTATAGGACGGTAAGCATATAAGAACTTGATAAAAACCCGTGCTATATCGAAGAAGTTTATGACTTTTTACATGAGGCTACGAGAATTAAATATATTAATGTATTTTTATAAAAGTTATTTTTATTAAAAAATAGCTATGTTTCATATCTGAGAAAATGTACACATATTTAGAATGGTTTGTACATGTCATGGAATTCCAAAGCGTATAAGAAACTCCGAAAAAACAGAATTAATCGACATGAGTTACGAGTTTTAATAAGATTTAAAAGTTATAAAAGTAATTTTATAAACATTTTGAAACTATGATTTGACACAGTTTTTATAAAATTATATGGGGTATTTTATTAAATATGTTTAATCTCGTTCACGATTCATAATCATAAAAAGTAATAAGCGGAATACGTAGTTAAAATGAGGTTAGTTACGAGTTTGTAAATGATTTCGGTATATAGAAATTATAAAACAAAATTAATTTTTATAATTTTTTATTTAAAAATTGTACAATTTGATAAGGAATATAAAAGTTGTGTTTTACAAACCAGATGAAGCTGGGTTGTCATTTTTATACACTTTTTCGGGGTCGTTTAACCCCAAAATCGTGCATTTATGCCCAAAATAGGTTTAACTTAAATGTTCCTTCAGGTTATTTCTTAAATTTGGAAGGCATATTTGGTGCATGAATTACAGATTGACTTGGGCTCATTTGCAGAAGAGAAACACAAACGAGTATTACGAAACCAACACCAAGACTCCTTGCAGATTTTGTGCTCACAGAGCCTGGAGATAGTGTCACTATCCATAATCGACGCCGTCACAAACGCCATCTAGTGACAGCGTCACATCTTTTTCACTGGCTGCCCTGGCGTCAGCCCGCACCGACTCAAACGCAAAATAGAGATTCATTTTACTGGACGGCGTCTACGACTTAAACGCGACGCCGTCGCGGGTCGCCGCGTGATTTCCTATATATACAAAACCCGAATTTAGGGTTTTTGTGTGTGTAACTTTAGAATAAAATGAGGATACAAAATTTAGTTCGCTTTTTGCAGTTGTAGGAGACGATTTTGAGGGCTAAAAACCCTAATTGTAATCTTCCGATTCTTGTTTTGATCAAGTAAGGTTTACTTAATCATTTCAAATTATATTATGTGTTGTTTGATTTCATTGTTCATGTGCTTTTAATCTTAACTGCTCGGCTAAAAACTTTTTATTGTGTTTATTTCATCTTGTTATGAAACCTAGAGTGTTGATTTTCAGTGGTTGTTGCCTCTTGTGATGGATGTGCCGTTTGGTCTTAGAAAAACCACTTTTGTTTTCTGTATCGTTGTTGATATGTCGTAGGGAAACGTGATTGTTGTAGAAAAGATACCATCGGGTTAACAGTCTTCATTCTACCTTGCCTCTAAAATATGGTTGATCCCTTTTAATTTTTAATGTATTCTCAGTTTGACACTTGAGGTAAACTCCTATGGGGCCGATTGTATTAGTTCTGTCATTACTACCTTTGCATGTGAGTTGCTCTAGCGGATTATAAGTGACGGCGTGGTTCGTCGTAATCTGTATCATGCTTTAGGTATATAATTTAACATAGTTCGTCACAAGTGTTGAACAAGGCTAAACTACATTAGGAGAAGCAATCTGGGTAGTAATACATGATTAAATAAGCTTATAATCTTTAGCTTCTTGTTATCATCCTCTAGTTAGATTAATAGCTAAACCATCACTCTATAATTATATGATTTACTTGCTTCTCCTTAAAATACAAAAACACAAAAGATTCTTCCCTCCTAACTCTTAGAATTTTGTTAGACCCTTGGTGATCAAGACTTCCCAACCTATTCCTCGAGTAAACGATAATACAACCCCGAGCTTGACCATATACACTACAACGATTTAGGTTGGCCACTGCCCTAGGGAGTTCTGTAAAACTTCTCGTGTAGAATTAGAAGTCCTACGACGCCCGACCCGCACACATCAAGTTTTGGTTACCGCTGTGGGGGAATAGTTTAGGTTCTAGATCATAGTTTAGCTTTTTTAGTTCTACATGCTTGTATCCTGTTAAAGAAATATTTACTTTCCGCATATTACTTTCTAGTTAGGTCTATTCTTTTCTTTGTTCCATTTGTTTTGTAAATCAAACTCTTTCGTTATCACCCATCTATGATGTATGAAAGTACCATAACCTCACCCTTTCAAAACCCCCCCACGAAACACAACCTTCCCATTCCAAAAAGAACACTATTACCTTGGTGTGTTCCCAACAAACATCAAGATGCAACCTATCTTACAATGCGTGGACTCGGTTTCAAAAACTTAATCAAAAGAGTCCCTTATCATGCCTCGATTTTTATGGTCATTACACTATTCTTTTATGATCCATGTCGACGACTATACTCGAAAGGCACCTTTGCCTTTGACATGCAGTCGGGAAACCTTAGGGAATTAAGTGGTGAAGAAGCATGGGAAACCATAGAAAATTTTGCCCAAGGCCAAAAAGAATGGGACAACCTACCAAACATTATTTCTGAACAAGAAGTAACAAATTTGAAGGCTCAAGCAAAAAGATTGTTTAGAAATGAGGATGTTTGGGTTGAGATGCCATTAGGAATATAAACTGGGACAAAGTTATGAATAAATCCAACCCAAGTACACCACAAGTTTACCACATTCATTGAGGAAACCACACCGTCTGTAACTCTCCCGGAAGATAATTGACTTGAAATCTATAGGAATTCCCGCGGGAGGTAAGAACCTGTTGGTAAGAAAACACCAAACTAGAGGATTCTAGGCTTGAATACTTGTAATCAATGACATTTTCTCTTAGTCTTTAGGTAAGTTCCCAAGTTTTGATGAACCGGAGCCTCAACCACAACCCTTACCTAATTTTCCATCCTTAGATGCAAGTCTAGGAAATGAAAGAGGCCCCAAACCACCCATCAAACCACCTAGTCCGGATAGTTTTAAAATGAAGGAAGTATATGCCAAAAGTCCCTCATTATCATGGACCATTAATCACTTTCGGGTGAACGCAAATATTGTGGATAGATCTATCAGGATTGATAAATCCTGTTTGTGTTAGCCAGATAGGTAACCAAACACACTATATTTGAATTTCATAGGTATATGGCAATTACCTACACTGAGGGCAATTATCTATATATATATATATCACATCAATTTGGGTATATATATATACACCAGTCAGTTTGTGTGCCATGAGCTTAGACGAGACAATAACACAATTATACCGTAACATTATACATGCAATACCATTTTCCCTTGATAATTGTATTCGTTGCAATTATTACCAATAACGGGTGTATAACAACGTAACCCAATACCACACTATAACACATTACTATGACACTGCTTCTATAACAATTACTTATGATGACTTGTATTCGACTATTACATTTCAAACCTATAAATTTCACTCAACCTTTATGTTGACTTATTAGCATGTTGATCTCAGGTAATTGAGCAACTTATGGCACAGAGTGGCATGGATTTGAAGATGGCTAAAACTTGTTATCATTCACATTATATGTAACTAGATTTTGGGACCTGCCTTTGTAAAACTTTTATTTTAAATGAATGATAACGTATCTTTTGAACAACGTCTCTTTTGAGTCATTTTCTATGATTATGATTGTTGTATCCATGAAGTAATACCCTAGATTAGCTTCCACTGTTATATGTAAAAATGGGGGTGTTACATAATACGCCTTTCTCCCTGACTATTCTTAATCCATTTACTTTTTGCATTTATTTTCTTGTTAAGATTTCAAATCAATTCAAAACCATTTTTAAACCTGTGACACTTTTCAAATTAGAACTAATACAACTTAACTCTTGGGACGACCTCAGATTTACCAAGTCCTGCACTACCTCAGATTTAGTGTGTGTAGACATCGGTAGACAAGTTTTATGAATTTAAAACTTGGAAAATTAATTCAACATTAATAACACATCAAGTTTTTGGCAACGCTGTCGGGGAGCTGAAAATTAGTTTTAATTTGACTCTTTTCTCATTTCTTTGTTTTTCTCTCTAATCATGACTAGGAGTAGCAGAACCAAGATGTTTACTCCTTTCACCAATCATGAAAGCTAATTTCAAAAAAGGAAGGATACTACACCCACTTCTGTTTTTAACATCTATTATTTCTATGAATCTGATCATCTGAATCAGAAGAAGTGGACGAAATTAACATTGAAACGCTCACATTGGAACATTATCTGGCTCTTGACCGTAATGACACTAGAGGAGGGATAAAAAGAAATGAGATTAGATAGAATATGAAATTTGAAATCAAGGGTCAATTCCTAAGAGAATTACGGGATGACACCTTCTCTGGAAAAGAAATTGAAGACGCAATCAAACATATAGGAAGAGTTCTTGAGATTGCCAGTTTGTTCAACACGCCAGGAATTTCTGAAGATGACATCATGCTATGAGTCTTTCCTTTAACGATTATAGGAATAGCCAAACGATGGCTAGGAAGAGCATCATCAGGAACAATAAAAATCTGGGATGAACTAAAACAAATCTTCATCTGAAGATTCTGCCAACCTTTCGTAACCTTTAAACGATTAGGAGAAATTCACAACTTCAGACAAGGAGAAAAGGAATCTTTATACCAGACTTGGGAAAGATATAATGACCTACTCTTTAAATGCCCATTTCATGATTTGAACGATTACCAAAAGGTAAACACTTTTTACAATGGTCTAAGATCGCATACCCTTCAAATTCTAGATTCCCATAGTCTAATCCGAGGATTAACTTCTAAAAAAGCCTTAGAGTCAATACAGGAAATGGTCGACCGTTCTAATAAAAGGAAAATGAGGAAGGAAATTGTAGAATTTCAAATAGTGGCTCTAACTCGTTAAGCACGATAAGGGATTAACTTAAAAATATGAACCGTGGTATGAGTGATCTTAAGGAACATGTACATAAAATTCACCCAAAATCAAACAAAGAATTCTTTCGTGAAGAAGTAAAGAGCAGAAGGAATGGTGAGACTAAACAAGACAACCAAGGATTCACTCTAAAAACAAACCTCCTAGCAACCTTAAGGAGAATTCGAACGATATCTCAAGAATCATGCACAAGACAAAATATTCTTGCCAAATGGATGCATCAATTCATTGAAAATACTAACAACAACCTTAAGAGGTACGATTCAGCAATAAAGGACCTTGAAAGAAAAGTTGTTCGCCTGGCTGATGCTTTAGCTGTTCAAAATGTCAAATAAGACACGCTAGTTGAAAATAGCATACCTACTCCTAATAGCTCAAATCTTGTTAGAAAGGAATGCCCTATGAAATTAGAACCTCCTCGCGAAACACCTATATGCGAGGTAGAGACTTTCACAGAAAAGGTGAAAAAGTGCATTATAGAAAATCAAGTGAATGGGGAAAAACTCCTCAAGCAACTTGAAAGTAAGCCAATCAACACTACATTAGTAAAAGATATTCGAGAAACACCAGAATACACCCGTCATTTATAAGAAATGGTCTCTAATAAAACGAAAATTAAGGAATTATCTATGGTAAATTTAAATGCTCGATTCTCAGCTATGCTACAAAATGACCTTCCACCTAAAGAGAAAGATTAAGGGAGCTTTGTCTTACCATGCATCATTGGCACTACTACGGTTAGAAATGATTTTGTAGATTTAAGGGCAAGCATAAGTGTAATTCCATTTTCTATGTTTAAACGCTTGGGGCTTAGGTACCCAAAACCAGTTAACATGATCATTGAAATGGCATTTTGGTCTATACAATCTCCAAAAGGTATAGTCGAGAATTATCTGGTAAAAATTCACTAGTTTAACTTTCCAGTAGATTTTGATATTCACATTATTGAAGATGACAAAGTCCTGATAATCTTAGGAAGACCCATGCTTGCTACTGCCCAAGCTAGAATAGACGTTTTTAGAGGAAAAATCTCTCTAGAAGTAGGAACAGAGCAAGTTATTTTTAATGCTAACAAAGGAGCCACCCCATTGACTGTTGCACCTGTTTGTGTTGTTAAAGATTATGATGTAACAGATGACTTGGGAGGACGTGAGGATTTAGAAGAATTACTAATGAATGATGACATAAACCAGGATCTGGGAGATTTCCTCCAGGATAATAACTTGGTACCCAACTTTGATGCTCCAGAAGTCATTTCTCTCTACCCTAGCAGATCACCTAGTATCAATAGGAATCCTTTTGGAGAATTTCAAGACTCTGATGGTAATTTGGGTATAGAAATAGACGATTTTGTTGAAGGAATAGACGATCTATGAGATGATCTAGATCCAGGAGTCTAAACTAATGATATAGTTAATCCACCATTAAAACCAGGATTCTTTAGTGTGGGGAAATAAAGTTCATCGACACAATCCTTATAATCTTTAGATTACCTATAAAATAGGGTTTGTGAATTTTAACCCCTACATTGACTCACATTCTCCGTTCAATATAATGTCTGGGGTAGCTTAAAACTCTGTTATGAAACAGGAACTCGTTTACACAAGAAACAACATAGCTGGAATGGCAAAGAACCTGCATATGTTCGTAGGATGTCACAAGTTCATAATCGACTTCATTATCCTAGAAAACGTAAATGAGTTTGTGGAAAAAAAGGCTGATAGATGTCTTGTTCGGTAAACCATTTATAGAGAATATTGGGATGGAAGAAGATATAGACAAGGGAGTACTCTGGTTCAAGATCGGAGATGATAAAACTAATTTTAACATGCCTCAGGCAGAACAAAAACTCGATAAGTTAACCACTGAGCAACATAACATGATGTCTCCCATTTTAAAAGTTTGTGATGAGGATAAGGCCTAAGGAGTCTGTCACCCTTTTTAGAAAATAAATGAATTCTACGGAGGGTGTTTGAATTTAGGGGACGAATATTAGCAGGACCAGGAGATTATAGATTAGATTAAACGGGGACATGCGAGTGTGCATGAAATGATGTTGGGATTAAAAGCTTTTTACTGCTGTTTACAATTAGTGCTGTTCTTATTGGAGTTAATACTGCTCAGTCAAAATTACTACTGCTGAAGAACTTTCATGAAAATATTCTAAGTGTTCAAGACTGCTGTTGAAGTTACTGCTGCTTAGTACAATGTTAAGACTACTAAATTAATGTTGCTGGTGTATAAGTTACTACTGTTGGTATAAAAAGTTAATGTTGCTGAAAGATTACAACTGCTGGAAGACTTTATGCTGACAGAGAAAAGATCAAAGCCTTATCAAAGAAAGAATAAAGATATCTTGAAGATCAAGATTACTTAATTGATAAGGATTATTATTTGTATAAAAGATTGTGAATATAAGTTATTTGTTTAGAAGATTATGAATACTTAGGAAAGTATTGTAAGCCATATAAGAATCCTTGGTGTATAAAAGGAGGTCCTAGGGCATTAGGTTAAATACATCACATCATACACATCTTATATCATCTTTATAATTCTTTATAGCTTTAAGGTTTTGTAACCCTAATACTAGCAGAGTATTCGTATTATTATCTTAATAATATTGAGGTTGGTATTGTTGAATTGTTTTGTTCATTATTGTTCCATTGATAAATTCTTAGTATCATTGACTAGATTCCGCATAGTCTTTGATATTCATAATCAAAGTTTCTATCATATTTGTTTTGGATTTATTCAAAACAACTAAGCTTTATACAAACTAAGCAAGATCTATTCTATTGGGATCAACAAGTGGTATCAGAGCTTGGGAGAAGCTTTGAATAAGAAGAAACTTTACTATACATAAGAACTACTTTTTCAAGAAGTAATGGACTCTTAATCTACTCAAACCATCAAGCTACCCATACTCCAACCTGGTGAGTATGATCTAAAGAATCGGTTAAGCTTAGATTGTTTAGGTCTATATCTAGGATGAATAACAATGATAATAACATGCAACAGAATAAGAACAAATCAAAGTTATTCTAACAAGATTTTTCATCATTATCTTTGTTGATACAATGACTACTACAAACCCCAATTCTACCTTGATCAATGGTTGAATGTGTTATCTAAACAATAACAAGGAATCAAAGATCCTTGAGGCTAAAACAACCAAACCCTAGGCGTCCACTTAGAGAACTTACGCCTAGAACACACACACATACACTTTTCTGGTGTTTACATCTTTGACACACTTAAAACGATATGACCTATATCTCTTTTTATACTAGAGATATTAGGTTTACAAAGGATAAGTATTAGGAAACAACTAAATCTTCCTAACTTTTATAATTATCTTCTAGGAAATCTTCTGTAATCTTCTATCTTTTGAAGAATTCCTCCTTTGTCTTTTAAGTCCTTCATCTTTCATATGTTTTGTCTTATCAACTCAAATATAATTCCTAAAAATCTTCCCCTAGTTGATATTGACAAAACCAAAATAAGCATGAGCTTCTTCCCCTGAAGCTTATATATATGAAAGAATAGAACTATACCACCAAGGATCTACAAGTTGCAAATCATCTTTGTAATGCCTTCTTCCCCTTTTTGTCATAATCAAATAGGGAACTCTAAGTAGATGCAACTTTGATTTCTACAACCACAAACCACTATCATACTTCTAATCCAGCCTTCCAATAACTTAAATTACCCTCCATTACGCACCTTAAGATAAATGAACTTGAGCAGTAGAAACTTAAACTAGCAGTAGTAATAATAACTAGCAGTAGTAAAAACCTTCACCTCATGTAGTATATAAATGGTTAAACATTTTAACATTAAGCTTCCCCTGAAACCTATATGTTAACCATTTCTTGAATCTTTAATTCTGTAAGCTCTATGTAATGATTACCGATGAAGAAAACTAAGTATTACCAACTTGATGCTGAAGTAGAATAACCCAAATTTGTGTCTTATATCTTATACTATCCACGTGACGTCAAACTTATAAACAAATCAGTGAAATATAAGTAGATCGCAATCTCTTGACAAAAATCCTCATCTTCTATGATACACATAACCAAAGTGATAGCAAATGTGAGCATTGAGCACCATAAGTTTATAAATTACACACCTTTGCTAGATTCGTCAAGTCTTTATCACAACATTGAAAACATAAACAAGTTACCTCCAAATGTTGTAAGCCATTTGAGATATGATAACAACACAAACTTGTGAAAACCCACTTCAACTCTAAATAAGTAATAAATAATCATCTTCGTAACTAATTAAATCAATATATATATAAGCCTTTAAACCTGTTAAGAACATGTAAACCAAATCCAAAAATCAAACAGTAAAAACCAAAAACGAACTTGATTTTTACTGTTGTGTCCGACATCCTTCTGTGTGTGTTATCCGATAACAGGCAAAGCTAGCAGTACAAACTTTCATAGCTAGCAGTACTAAAATACAACTGGCAGTATAAACTTTTCTAACCACCAGTATCAATACAACAGCAACTAAAACTTCTTCTTGTTATATCAAATCATAATCTGCTATGACCACAACACCTACTACTGCTACTCGTTCTTGATATTATTCAAAACAATAATCCTTTTTCGCACATTAAATTAAACAACAATACTAACATAGCAATAGTAACCAATAAAGTAGTAACTTGGTTTAAAAACCCTAGCAATACTAACTCTATAGATAAGCAATACTAACAAAAATTTATCAATTAGCAACGCTTTAACTGTCACGAATCTGTCACTAATGTGCATTCTCCTTCCTCCCATAGCATTTAGCGACACTTTATCTCTCACTTCTCCTTCCTCCCATACTATTTATCGACACTTTTTTTGTCACTAAACTGTTACTAATGTGTCACTAATTTGGATACTCCTTCATCCCATACTATTTGTGATAGTTTTTAGTGTTACTATTCTGTCACTAATCTTCATACTCATAGCAGTACTAAAATTTTCTCTTGGCAGTAGTAATGAGAAAGGTTGGCAGTACTAATCGTCCAACACTCAACTACTACTAGCAGTACTAAGTGAAGAACCAGCAGTATTAACGAAATAGAGCAGCAATAAGAAGTACAAACAAGCAGTACTAATAAAAACTTACTACTGTTGACATTATATTCGAACCAGTAACTTCAGTTGATCCTTCCGGTAACACCAGTAGAGCTATTTGCCAAGAGCAATAGTGCATACGAGCAGCAATAAGGTCTCATTTTATGGCAGTACACACAACCATAACATGGCAGCATGTCTTGTATAAACCCTAAGCATCCAGCAAACACAATCTTGTTGATCCTTTAATTTTGCTTGTAACAACACCAGTTCTTGACATGAATCATGACGACATACAAATAAACACCAAGCATCATCGAATCAAGCAGCAAATATAAAATCATCTTGAAACATCAAAGTTGTGATGACTGCTTCTTGTCTACGAACTAACCACAACAACCTTGTGTCTTCTAATTAGGGTTTAGAGAAAAACATTAGAAAACCCAAATTAGCAGCTGCATCATATTGATTTAGGGTTCATGAAAAACCCTAATTTACCAATATATATACCAGTGAGGTTACTTAGTATAACCTGTAAACTTTGACAACATTCTTGAATCACAAAACTCTTGTATCTAACACATAGATACTCTTTATGATGTCAACATCCTGCTATTCCTGCTCCTTCTTCATGCCATTCAAAACCTAAACCTTAATTGCACGAACACCAAACACCAACTTCCTATTTTTATTGATTTTAGGGTTGCATGAAACCCTAATTACATGGAATCTGCTAAAAAATCAAAAACAAAAAATTTCAATCATCTTTTCATCATGAAGTCAACATAAACACACCTTGTAATCCTAGATATCATGAGCCCCGTAGCTTTGATACCAATTGTGAAATTCAAAAGAATCGTTTACGCTCAGATTGTTTAGATCTATATCTAGGATGAATAACAATGATAATAAAATGCAGCGAAATAAGAACAAATCAAAGTTATTCTAATAAGGTTTTCATCATTATCTTTGTTAATACAATAACTACTACAAGCCCCAATTCTACCTTGATCAATGGTAGAATGTGTTATCTAAACAATAACAAGGAATCAAAGTTCCTTGAGGCTAAAACAACCAAACCCTAGGCGTCCACTTAGAGAACATACGCCTAGAAACACACAAATAATTTTCTGGTGTTTACATCTTTGACACACTTAAAACAATACGACCTATATCTCTTTATATACTAGAGATATTAGGTTTACAAAGGATAAGTATTAGGAAACAACTAAATCTTCCTAACTTATATAATTATCTTCTAGGAAATCTTCTGTAATCTTCCATCTTTTGAAGAATTCCTCCTTTGTCTTTTAAGTCCTTCATCTTTCATATGTTTTGTCTTATCAACTCAAATATAATTCCCAACAGTCTGTCACCCTTTTTAGAAAATAAATTAATTTTACGGAGGGTGTTTGAATTTAGGGGACGAATATAAGCAGGACCAGGAGATTATAGATTGGATTAAACGGGGACATGCGAGTGTGTATGAAATGATGTTGAGATTAAAAGCTTTTTACTGCTGTTTAAAGTTAGTTATGTTCTTATTGGAGTTAATACTGCTCAGTCAAAATTACTACTGCTGAAGAACTTCAATGAAAACATTCTAAGTGTTCAAGACTGCTGTTAAAGTTACTGCTGCTCAGTAGAATGTTAAGACTACTAAATTAATGCTGCTGGTGTATAAGTTACTACTGTTGGTATAAAAAGTTAATGTTGCTGCAAGATTACCACTGCTGGAAGACTTTATGCTGACAGAGAAAAGATCAAAGCCTTATCAGAGAAAGAATAAAGATATCTTGAAGATCAAGATTACTTAATTGATAAGGATTGTTATTTGTAGAAAAGATTATGAATATAAGTTATTTGTTTAGAAGATTATGAATACTTATGAAAGTGTTGTAAGCCGTATAGGAATCCTTGGTGTATAAAAGGAGGTCCTAGGGCATTAGCTTAAATACATCACATCATACACATCTCATATCATCTTTACAATTCTTTATAGCTTCAAGGTTTTGTAACCCTAATACTAGGACAGTATTCATATTATTATCTTAATAATATTGAGGCTTGTATTGTTGAATTGTTTTGTTCATTACTGTTCCATTGATAAATTCTTCTTAGTATCATTGACTAGATTTTGCATAGTCTTTGATATTCATAATCAAAGTTTCTATCATAGTTGTTTTGGATTTATTTAATACAACTAAGCTTTATACAAGCTAAGCAAGATCTATTCTATTGGGATCAACAAGTGGTATCAGAGCTTGTGAGAAGCTTTGAATAAGAAGAAACTTTACTATATACAAGAACTACTTTTTCAAGAAGCAATGGATTCTCAATCTACTCAAACCATCAAGCTACCCATACTCCAACCTGGTGAGTATGATCTCTTGAAGATGAGAATGGAGCAGTACTTATAGTGCATTGATTACACTTTATGGGAGATCATAGAAAATGGTAATGCACCCATAGTAACAAAAATTGTTGGCGGTAAGGAGACTGTTATTCCTCCTTCAACTGTTGAAGAGAAGGCACAAAGAAAGGCAGAGTTGAAGGCAAGAAGCACGTTGTTGATGGCCTTACCTAATGAGAATCAATTAAAGTTCAACTCATACAAGGATGCTAAGACACTGATGCATGCTATTGAGAACAGATTTGGAGGTAATGCTGCTACAAAGAAAACTTAGAAAAATCTTCTGAAGTAGCAATATGAAAACTTTGTTGCATCCAGCATAGAAGTGATTGAGAAAACCTATGAAAGGCTTCAAAAACTAATTAGTCAACTGGAGATGCATGGTGAAGTTATCCCTCAAGAAGACATCAATTAGAAGTTCTTGAGAAGTTTGTCACAAGAATGGTCTATGCATAATATTGTGTGGAGGAACAAACCAAAGATTAAGACATTAAGTTTGGATGATCTCTTTAACAATCTGAAGGCTTATGAATTAGAGGTCAAGGGGATATCTAGCTCAACCACAAACTCACACAACGTAGCCTTTGTGTCCTCTAACAGCACTAACAGTGCAACTAGAGCAGCTAATACTGCTCAGGATGTTAATACTGCTAGCACTTAGGGTGCTGCTGATAGCACAACAACTATTGAAAATTTGAGTGATGCTGTGATTTATTCCTTCTTTGCTAGCCAACCAAGTGTTCCACAGCTTAATAATGAAGATTTGCAACAAATCCATCCTGATGATTTAAAAGAGATAGACTTGAGGTGGAACATTGCTATGCTGACTATGAGGGTAAGAAGATTCCTAAAGAATACTGGAAGGAAGCTAGACATGGCCAACAAACAAAGAATTGGGTTTGACAAGTCCAAGGTAGAGTGTTTCAACTACCACAAGAGTGGACACTTTGCAAGGGAGTGCAGGGCACCCAGGAATCAAGACAGCATGAACAGGGAGCCTACCAGAAGGACTGTGCCAATAGAGCCAACTTATTTAAATGCCTTAGTGTTTCAGTGTGAAGGCTTTAGCTATGATTGGAGTGACCAAGCAGAAGAAGGTCCAACCAATTTTGCTCTCATGGCTTATTCTTCAACAACTTCAAGTTCTTCAACAAACTCTAAGGTATCTAATGACTCAAATTATTGTTCATCTTGTTTAGAATATGTAAAAGATTTAAAAGAACAAAATGAACAATTAGTTAAAGAGTTAAGAATAACTAGGGTAAGTGCTATCTCTTATAAAACTGGTTTAGAATCTGTAGAATCTAGACTGTTAGTCTTTAAGAAAAATAAGTCTGTGTATGAGGAAGATATAAAACTCTTAAAACGTGAAATCTATTTAAGAGATTTAGATATTACAGAGCTTAAAAGGAAGTTCGAGTTGGCTACAAAAGAAAAAGATGAGGTTTAACTTACAGTACAAAAATTTGAAAATTCATCAAAAAGCCTAAGTAAACTTCTAGACAGTCAGGTAATGGATAAGTGTAAAACAAGATTAAGGTATAATGCTATCCCATCTCCCTATAGTGGGAATTTTATGCCACCAAAACCTGATTTAGTTTATCCTTATCTAGATGATTTTGTTGATGTGAATGACTCTATTAGTAAATCTGTGGTTGAATACTGTTGAGACTAATGAACCTAAGACTGCTAGGAAAGAAAATGGAGCCCCAATTATTAAGGATTGGATTTCTGATAGTGATGAAGAAGATATGCCTAAAAATAAAACAGTTGAGATGTTTAATAAACCTAGTTTTGCTAAGATAAACTTTGTTAAGTCTACTAAGCAAGTAAAATCTCCTAGGAACACATGAGTTGATAACAATAGGTAAAACACACCTAGTCCTAGAGGGAACAAGAGGATCTGGAACCAAAAGATGTCTCAAAGATTAGGAAGTGGTTTTAAGATGATCAATAAAGCTTGTCATGTGTGTAGTAGTTTTAATCATTTGAAGAATGATTGCAATAACTGGTATAATAAAGCAAGATTTGCAAAACCAGTTTAGAACAATGTTCAAAGGGTGAACAAACAGAATTACTCTAAATTAACTCACCCCAGTCCAAAAAGGAACATGGTTCCAAGAACAGTCTTAACTAGGTCTGGCCCAATTTCACTTAATACTGCTAGACCAGTTAATATTGTTCAATCAAGAACAGCAGTGAATAATGCAGGACCCATGAAAAATGTTATTAATAATACATATTCAACTACTAGGAGGCCTTTTAACAAAATAACAGTAGCTAATAACTATAATTCAACTAAAAAGGTTAATACTGGTAAGGGAACAAGGGTTAATACTGCTAGGCCAAAAGCAGTTCTTAGTGCTGTTAAAGAAAACAAGGGAAATGCTGTTTAGGCCTCAGCATGTTGGGTCTGGAGACCAAAGCATAAAGATTTAAACCATGTCTCTAGAAACAATGGTGCATCAATTTCCTTTAAAAGATTTGACTATATTGATGTATAAGGCAGATCTAAGTCAGTGATGGCTTGGGTACCCAAAAGAAACTAATTTTCTAAATGTGCAGAGCAATCTACAAATGGATTTACAAGACAAGGAGTGATTTATAGTAGATGCTAAAGGCACATAAAGTTTCTGCTGTGTTAATTATGAAAAACAATAGCTTGTGTTTTTAGACTAACTTTTACATGAAAAATAATTTAAAGTGAGTTCAAAAGGATTGAGATAAAGTAAAAATAGATAGAGAGAGTTATAAGTTCAAAAGGATTGAGAGAAAGTAAAACCAGATAGAGAGAGTTATGAGTAAAAAGAATTAAGAGAAATCAAAAAAAGACAAAGAGCTTTTGTGAGTCAAAATGTTGATTTGATGATGGAAAAGCTATTTAGAATGAAATTAGAGTTAATACTGGTGACTTAAAGTTAATGCTACTAGGCATAAGTTACTACTGTTGGGTGCAAGTTAATGCTGCTAGGCATAACTTACTACTGTTGGGTGCAAGTTAATGCTGCTAGACATAATCTACCGCTGAGTTACTACTGCTGGGTTACTTACTGCTGCTGGTTAAAAGTTAATGCTGTTAGGCATAACTTAATGTTGCCAGTTGAAAGTTAATGCTATTGAGGGTACTGTTTCATAAATATTTCAATTGAGGGTTTTAATCGGTATAATTTCCATAATTCACTCAATCAAATCATTCAATCAATTTTATACTCTTAATATACTCTCTAATCATAAACCCTAACTCAATTTCATCATCCATTATCAAAACCTAACACAATGTCAAACCTAAAGTTTGCTGATACTTACAATATGGTCGCGTTTTTGGAAAAACCTGCTGAAAGTGACGGGTTTGAGGAGATCGTTGATTTCTTGAATGCACAACCTATAAGATATGCTTTAACAATTAATCCTACTATCTATACTTCGTGCATTAACCAATTTTGGGCTACTACCAAGGTAAAAACTATAAATAGGGAAGTACAGTTACAAGCCCTAATGGATGGGAAGAAGATAACCATAATTGAATCAACCATAAGGAGTGATCTTCAACTGGAAGATGCTGAAGGAGTTGATTGTCTACCCAATGCAGCTATCTTTGAATAGCTGACTCTAATGGGGTATGAAAAAGTTTCCTAAAAGCTTACTTTCTATAAAGCATTCTTCTCTCCATAATGGAAGTTTCTTATCCATACTGTTTTACAATGCTTAAGTGCTAAAAAAACTGCATGGAATGAATTTAGTAGCACTATGGCTTCTGCAATTATTTGCCTTGCTACTAATCAAAGGTTCAACTTTTCCAAGTATATTTTTGAAAGTATGGTGAAAAACTTGGATAGTGTAGGAAAGTTTTTGATGTATCCAAGGTTTATACAAATATTTTTGGATAAAAAGTTAGAAGGGGTGCTTGCTTACAACAAAACATATGTTGCACGTGCTCACACCAAGAAGATTTTTGGAAATATGAAGAGGATAGGGAAAGGATTTTCAGGAAACATAACACCTTTATTTCCTACAATGATGGTACAAGCTCAACAAGAACAGGGTGAAGGTTCAGCAATGCCCACTAATCCCTAACACACACCCACTATTATTCAATCATCAACCTCTTAACCCTAAAAGACCTTAAAACCTAGGAAGCCTAAGAGAAAGAACATTGAGGTTCCTCAGCCTAGTGGTACTATAGACATTGTTGCAGATGAGGCTGTCTATAAGGAGTGGGAAGACAATTTTGTGAGGGCTGCCACTACTGCTTCTAGCTTAGAAGCAAAACATGACAGCGGTAACATTATTAAGACCCGATCCAAGGCAACACCTAATGAAGCTGGTTCCCAAGGAACTACTTTAGGTGGTGGTCACATGTGCCAACAAACCATGGGGGATACCATTGCTCAAACTAGGTTTGAGAATGTATCTAAACATTCCAATGGCCCACCTCTCTTAAGAGTTAACATACTTGGAAGTGGGGGGGGGACAAACTGAAACTTAAGGAATTAATGGAAATTTGTGCAAAACTGTCTGATAGAGTTCTTGCTTTGGAGGAGACCAAGACTACTCAAGCTGCTGAGATTACAAGTCTAAAAAAGAGGGTCAAGAAGATAGAAAAAGGAAAGAAGTCAAGAACTCACAAGCTTAAAAGATTATACAAGGTTGGTTCATCAAGAAGGGTAGAATCCTCTAAAGAATAAGGTTTGGGTGAAGAGGATGCATCTAAACAGGGGAGGATAGCTAATATTGATGCTGACATTAATGCTACCCTGTGAATGAGACTTTAAATGATGAAGATTTGTTTGGTGTAAATGATTTAGATGGTGATGAAGTGATTGTTAATTAAGATGTTATTAAAACTATTGATGAAGAGATGACCTTAGCTCAAATACTTATAGAGATAAAGAGTACAACAACCAAGGCAAAAGGGAATGCAAGAGCCAATTGAATCAGCTCCAACAATATCTTTACAACATGATCCTAAAGACAAAGGTAAGGGTAATATGGTTGAACAAGAAAAGCCATTAAAGAAAAAAGACCAGATCAAGTTTGATGAGGAAACTGCTTAGAGACTACAAGATCAGTTACAAGCTGAACTAGAGGAAGAGGAAAGCTGGCAAAGCAAAGAGAAGAAGATGAAAACATTGCTGAATGGGATGATGTTCAAGCTATGATGGATACAGATTATGAGCTAGATGCAAGACTATAGGCACAAGAGCAGGGAGAGTTGACCATTGAAAAAGGTCAAAGTTATTTGTAGAGCTCATAGACAAAAGGAAGAAACGTTTTGCAAGACTTAGAGTAGAATAGCAGAGAAGAAAACCACTAACCAAAGCTCAAAATAGGAATCAAATGTGTACTTATCTAAAAAAACATGGCTGGGTTCACTCATAATCAGTTGAAGAACAAAAGCTTTGATGAAGTTTAAGAGGCTTTTGACAAGACCATGAGTTAGATAGACTTATTTGTACCTATGGATTCTAAAGTGGTGAAAGGAAGTAAAGATAAGGAAGAAGGCAGTAATAAAAGGACATTAGCAGACTTAGAACAAGAAGTCACTAAGAAGCAAAAGGTGGATGATGACCAAGAAACAGCTGAGCTGAAATAGTTGATGAAAGTTATTCAAGATAAAGAGGTAGCAATTGATGCTATTCCTTTAGCTACTAAGTCTCCAAAGATTGTTGACTGGAAAATTTACAAAGAAAGGAGAAAAAGTTATTACCAGATAATAAGAGCTGATGGAAAATCACAGATGTACACGATCTTTAGTTAGATGCTTAACAGTTTTGATTGAGAAGACTTAGAAGATCTATATAAATTGGTAAAAGATAAGTTTGAGTCAACAAAGCCAGTGGAGGACTTAGATTTATTGTTATGGGGAGATATGAAGACAATGGTTGAACAACCACATGTTAAAGATGAAATCTGGAAATTGCAACCAGGATACAGAGTTATAAATTGGAAGTTATTTGACTCATGTGGAGTGCATTGCTTGACTTTGCAATCTGGAACGATTTACATGTTGATAGAAAAGAGGTATCCCCTCACACCACCTACAATTACAGATATGCTAAACAAGAAGCTTCAAGTTGATTATTTTAGTGAAATGGCATATCAACTTCTTAAATTACTCAAGAAACAGGTTAAGAATCAATAAAGTGTTTGGAAGCATCCTCCTAGTGATTAATGAAGCTTTCAATGAAGAAATTTGATGATTTTGGAGATAAATATCAAGTTTAGGGAAGGATTGTTGGGATTAAAAGCTTCTTACTGCTATTTACAGTTAGTGCTGTTCTTATTGAAGTTAATACTGCTCAGTCAAAATTACTACTGTTGAAGAACTTCAATGAAAACATTCTAAGTGTTCAAGACTGCTAAATTAATGCTACTAGTGTATAAGTTACTACTGTTGGTATAAAAAGTTAATGCTGCTGAAAGATTACAACTGCTTGAAGACTTTATGCTGACAGAGAAAAGATCAAAGCCTTATCAGAGAAAGAATAAAGATATCTTGAAGATCAAGATTACTTAATTGATAAGGATTGTTATTTGTAGCAAAGATTGTGAATATAAGTTATTTGTTTAGAAGATTATGAATACTTAGGAAAGTATTGTAAGCCGTATAGGAAGCCTTGGTGTATAAAAGGAGGTCCTAGGGCATTAGGTTAAATACATCACATCATACACATATCATATCATCTTTACAATTCTTTATAGCTTCAAGGTTTTGTAACCCTAATACTAGAAGAGTATTCATATTATTATCTTAATAATGTTAAGGCTTGTATTGTTGAATTGTTTTGTTTATTACTGTTCCATTGATAAATTCTTCTTAGTATTATTGACTAGATTCTGCATAGTCTTTGATATTCATAATCAAAGTTTCTATCATAGTTGTTTTGGATTTATTCAATACAACTAAGCTTTATACAAGCTAAGCAAGATCTATTCTATTGGGATCAACAAATGATGTAGAGGGTCTTGAGTCTAACTTAATGACTCGTTAATAAATAAAAGTGCTTGTCAGGAGACAACCCATCTTTTAATAATAGAATTCATTTAAATTTCTACATTTTAGTTGGTTTGTATGTTTCTTACTTAGTTTTGCAGGTTCTCGTAGCAAGGATATGGAATTCGAGGTCTCATCGGCTCGTATTCAAGTGGTAAAATTATTTCTCTTTGGGCGTAATCTCTTCAGTTAGACTGTAACTAATATAGTTATGGCAAAACCCTCTCCATGGTTACGACATAACTAGATCCAATCAAATTTTTAAAATTATTTTTCCACATGGTTACGCTTTAACTCAATTCATGGTTACGCCGTAACTCCTTGTTGTAAACCTTAATTATGTTCGAAACTTTTACAAAACCGTGTATAATTAAATAAACTTCATGGGTACGTTCTCTGGAAACCCTCATGAGACTTCACTCGTCTACTTGGGGTACCAAGTGGTTTAAAAGGCTTGTTGCATATGCTAAATTCAACTGTGATTCCTACGAAAGTGAGTTAGGTTTTCTTGTATATTTTGTTTTGAACGATTAATGCTTTTAGTTTGTCTAGTGATTTCAGGGGACACAAATTTGCTTAGGATATGTTGGTCAAGAGTTGATCTCTTGCCATTATCATTCGAAGTACAGAGCAATGCTCAAGGGAGTCTCTCGTTCTAGTTCTACTCTTATTTTTATTTTTTCATTTCCTTAAATGTACAATAGGGACATTATATAAAACAAGTGGGGGTATAGGAGTAGAATTACCACTTGACCTATATTTGCCTTCGATTTTCTAGTTTTGTTTAAAAAATCATGCCAATTTTAAAAAAAATGGACATGTTTTTCTTACTAAACCAGAATAGATCTTTGCCGAGCGCACTATTACCATTTATTCCAATTGGTGAGTTTAATACTAATGATCCCATTTTCATCTATTATAAAAAAATTCACCAAAAATATGAGTGTGTCGGTAGTATTATAGACTTTAGAACTTGGCTTGTACATCATTTGAAGACCTAATTGATTGACTGTTCAAGAATGCAACATTTAGGAATTAACCAAAAAAACAACCCATATGTTTAATTTTGTGTATGTTTATCGACTTGTCGCGCTCACTTAAAACCCCTTGTTGCACTCATTTTTAGTGCAAGATACCCCTAGATTACCCTGTTGAGCCAATCCTTGTTTTTAACCCTTTATGTTAAATGTATCGTTTCACCATTTTGCCTTAGCCAACCCTGTTGATCCCAATGAATAGATCTTGATTTCCTTTAGCTTGTGTAAAGGTTAGTAACCTTGGATAAATCCAAAACTACTAAGACAGAAACTATGATTAGGAATACTACAAGTTATGCGGAAACTAACTTGTAATACTAAGAAGAATAATGAATATTAAACTTTGAATATATTGATTGATAATATTTTGCTTAGGTTGCAGAATAACTAATTATGAGATTTTTAATTGAAGTCCATTTCTAACTATGTTGTAGGGTTCCTTTTATACACTAAGGAAACCCTAATGGGCTTACAAAACGCGTATAATGATAATGCATATCTATTCCTAATTTAACTCATGCATATCATAATAGCATTACTAACTATATAAGACTAACAACACTAAGTATTAACTAATAGTACTAACTATACTAGCAGTACTAATAATGTACTGGCAACACTAACTATTATAGCTAGCAGTACTAATAACTTAGACTATTTTCTTTAAACTTCAACAGTAACACAATCTTGAACCAGTAGTATTAACTTCCAAAACTAATAGTAGTAACTTCATAAGCCTTCAATTCCCAACAATCCTCTCCTAAACTTGATATTCACCTTGTTAATCATCAAGTTTCTTCAGTATCAGCATCTTGATCATCAGGAGGATGTATCCAAACACTCTTCTACTTCTGAAGTTGTGATCTTGTAAATCTGAGAAGCTCAAATGCCATCTCACTTTCATAATCAACCTCTAGTCTTCTATTTAGCATCCTTGAAAGCATTTCTTGAGTTAGAGGATATTTCTTCTCAATCATCATGTGAATAGAAACTCCAGTATTCATCAACAGTACATGAACTCCACATGAGTCAAACAATCTCCAGCTTATCAAGTTGTAGTCCTGTTGATTCTTCCATATTTCATCTTCTTCATTAGGCTCAAATAAGGTCTTCAGATCTCCCCAAAGTAACAAGTCATATCCTTCTGGACTTGTTGTCTCATATCTTTCATTTACCAACCTATGTAGATCTATCACATCTTGTCTGTCAAAATCATCAAGCATCTCACTGAATATCTTGTAATTCTTGGAACTTCCATCTGCTCTGATGATTTGATAATACATCATATTTTCATTTAAAATATGTGTCTTCCAATCAACAATTGGATATTTGGTGGCCAGAGATTCAACATCAATAGCAACATCATCCCTTGGAACTACATCCATACTATCTCTAAGCTCCTCTTTTTCAGCATCATTATCCTCTTCTAGTTTCTGTTTCTTGGAACTTTCTTCTTCAGAATCTGCTCTTGGTCTCTTTTTAGTGCTTTCTGCTTGCTGTTGACTGTCATCATCTATAGGCTTAAAGTCATCAATCCACTTCTTCTCTCTTTCATATAACTTCTGAACTTCTTCAAAGTTCTTGTGCTTTAGTTGTTGATGAGTGTACTTACCCATATGTTTAAGGTAAGTAATCATCATGTTCCTGACTTGAGTTCTTGTAGGTGGTTTGTTCCTTATTGCCTCTGCTCTTTCTGCTGCCAATTGTTTCTTTCTTCTTTCAAAGAATTCTGCTAACAATCTGGCTCTTTCTTCAATTGTGTACTTTTCTTGCTCTTCATGTGTCAGTCTTACAGCCAGTTCATGATCAGCATCTATTCTGGCTTGAATTTCATCAAACTCTTCAGCTAAAGCAGCACTAGTAGCTTCTTCTTGCTTTTGTCTTTCTTTTTGTGCTCTGTCCAACTCTGCTAACTCTTCCTCATGTAATCTTTGAGCTAACTCTGCATCACTTTCAATTTGAGCTAACCCTTGATCCCTTCTTTTTACTTTCACTGGTTTCTTAAGTTCTTCTTCAACCAGTACACCTTTACCTTTGTCTTTTGGATCAATAGTTGAAAGAGGTTGAAGTGTTGTAGTTTGTAACACCCCCAAAAATATGTCGCAGCGGAAATGTGTCCGGGGGAGTTACTTCATAATACACAACGCTAGATACAAGAGAACGACCTCTAAATGTGTCGTTTGAAAAGTAATCTCGTTGATTTCCTTGAAATTGATATAACATTTGTCCCATAATTGCATCACAATGAAAAGCTTGAAAACAACCCAACGAGATTTGATCATTTGTATGTAAGTAGTAATCCATGAATGAAATCTTGTCAAATTTAGACTCTAGTGCACATCAAATAATCCAAACATCTATTCACCTGAGAAAAACATGCTTAAAAAGAGTCAACATAAAGTTGGTGAGTTCATAGATTTGTTTAAGTATAAATGCTGAACCAAAGTTCTGTCAAGTGTGTATGACCAATTAAAATCCTTAAATGTCCTTCCAAAATGTATGTATGATTTTTAGAAATCAAATAGTTGTAAAGTATGCATGACCATTTAAATCCCCAAATAGTCACAAAAATGTACGTATGAACTTTGTACCGCAATTGTTCAAAGCATGTATGATATTTATATATATATCACCAAAATGTTTCAAGTATGTATTGCCACTTTATCCAAGGCACAGTAAATATCCATGTGAGTATAAAACAATGATTACAATTACTCTAAGTTCATGAAACCAATGCACTATGTACCCCTCGTAGGTGTCCCCTCCAAGAACACCCGGGCAGTAATGAAAACCATATATACCCATCACAAGTGTCCCCTCCAAGAACACCCGGGCAGAAATGAATATGTACCCCTCGCAGGTGTCCCCTCCAAGGACCACCGAGCAATAATGAATATGTACCCCTCACAGGTGTCCCCTCCAAGGACCACCGGGCAGTAATGAATATGTACCCCTCACAGGTGTCCCCTCCAAGGACCACCGGGCAGTAATGAATATGTACCCCTCGGGCATTTACTTGTAATTATCAGTTCAATCTGCTTAAGCTAATCCGTAATCATTTCCAAAGTAAAATATGTATTCGCGACCAAAAATGAATTCAATTAATGTATCCCATATCGAGCTATGCAAATAAATATGTAAACCAATTTATAATCAACCATGTAAACGCATTTGTAAACAAGCATGTTCTCACCCCAAAAATATATGTAAAACAAGTAAAACATGGGGGCTATAAACTCACATTGATGATGAAGAACGTTCTAGCAGAAATGCACATATTAAGCACAGCACAAACGGAAACCGAAACGGCTCGACCAAGAAGTTGCGGTTTATCTTAACGGCTATATCCCCCTACTCTAGAATGATGCATTTGGGTTTCCCGATGAATGGTTACATCAACGCGACACGTTGATAAAGATTTAGATTTCCAAGTTGTATGAGTTTGGTGGTTGGTTAAATAAAATAAATCGAAAGTAACGCAAAGTATGTAATATATCCCGTATATATTACATATGAAAAATATATCAAGTATATAATTCATACCGTGAATTATATAACAAAGAAAAAAACAATCAATTAAATAATCGAGGTATATAATACTTTGTAAGTATTACATAAGAAACGTGAGAAAAAGATTTGAATAGAACATTTCGACACGTTTTCAGAAATCACCAATTAGATTAATAAAATGTCCTTGCATAAAAGTAAACGTATGTAGTATACAAGAGATCATAACACAAGTAATGGATGATGGGTTGGCTAATTAGTCTTAGAGAGGGAAAGTCCTTTTAGAAAGAAAATTAAATCGAAAAATAAACGCAACGTATGTTATATTGTCGCCGAATAAATTACGATATGGAAAATGGACAAGTATATAATTCATTGGTGAATTTATATATCAAAGACAAACAACTCAACAGACTATCGAGGTAAATAATAATTTGCAAGGTATTATATAAGAAAACTTGAGAAAAATAATTGAAGAAAAAATTTGACAAGTATTTAGAAATCACCAATTAAATTAATAAAAGTCCTTAGCATAAATAGTAAAACTTACGATTTAAAAGTTTCATAATACATAGACTAATGAACGTTTATTCAAAGCTTTTACAAATCAATTAGGAACTATATCTTTACCAGTCGCGAATTATAAAAATAATATTTTATAATTTAGTTTTTTCGTGTACGACTTTTACCAAACTAGTTTCGTTGTTGGTAAAGTATAACTTTCGTTTATGTATCGGATTTTATTTATAATAATAATTAAACAATCTTAAGGCTAAATAACTATAAATCCTATTTCAATCAATCCGTTTGCAATTTCTCGCGAGCGTTATTGAGAATAATATACATATATATTTAAACTAAACCAAATAATAAATATTACATTTATTTAACCAATTTAAACCACCATTATATCCGGTTTTATTATTAAATATTGAAATATATTTATTAGTCCATTTTTGGTAAACCAAACTCACCCTATGTTGTTTCGCTAAACCAAACGCGTCTATTCCTGCTAAACTAACCAAACGGGCCCCTTTGTTGTCTTCTCTTAACCCACACGCACCCCTAATAGTTTCCTGCTCACCCAAACACCCTCTTACAGTTTAACTTGTTAACCCAAACACACCCTTAGTGTTTTCTGCCCAAACCAAACACCCCCTTGGGTGTTAACTGTTATCCCAAACGCCCCTGTTTGGGGTTTTATTAACCCAAACGCACCCTAGTGGTGCGACAGTTAAACCAAACGCACCCTTATTGCCAAACCCGGATCCAAACACACCCTTGTTAGTCTTATGATGAACCAAACACCCCTTTGTGGTTTTCACAGCCAACCAAACACACCCTATTTAGTGTTAATAACCAGAAACAAACACCCCTTGTGGCTATTTCATTTACTAAACGCACCTTAATCATCAAATTGTCAAACCAAACGCACCCCTTTGGTGGTGGTGACTGCCAAACGCACCATTGTGGTGGTGGCAGCCAACCAAACGCACCCTATGTGGCTGACCCGAATCCTAACGCACCCCTTACGTGAGTTTTATCAATGCCAAAACGCACCCTACGTTGGTGCTATGAAAATCAAACGCACCCTGGTGGTTT